>JAHBCN010041683.1:0-37377 GCA_019359885.1 Listronotus oregonensis | reverse complement strand
TTTTAGTTATCCAAAACGGTTGGAGATACATCACTAACCGAAACGTTGTGTAACAATTAACAAATAAAAACAATGAAAGTCCAAGATTCTAGTGTCATTGTATTATCTGCATGTTTCGGTACTTGGTCAACGTTGGCGGAACTGAGAGATAAATAACTTAAACATCTAAGCCCGGCACATACGGTATCCAGTATTTAGATTTCATATAAGCCTTTGTGAACTGTCATAAAGATAAAAAAAAATATACGATTTTATACCCTTTCACCACTGATTCTTATTTTGCGAATGTGGATATTTTGCACTTGTCTCAATACCTAAGTCTCGAATGTACCACACTGGTGTTTACAAGTGAAGGGTACAGGGAAAAATCAACGAGGTCCAAAAGTGTTTTTTGGTAGGGTATCTTTTTATTTCAACAGTACTATGCATAGAAAGGAAATCATATAAGTAAATTAATTTTAAAATCACTTTGATCATCGGGTATATCATCAGTCATCATTATCATCATAGGTCTTGACAAAAGGCAAGTATGGCTGTTGGGCAGCTAGAATACTTTTTAAACCCCTCATCTTTGCAGAACCTCATAAGTATTTTAAGATCCGCACACTTTTTCTTGGGAAATTATAGAGAAATTGGTCCATGATAGAGTTGGTTAAGTTTTTGGGGTTCTGCTAGGTTTGACTTTTTTTCTAGTTTCTTGTTTGATCCTTTACTGGCGCTAATGAGAAAACTTTATTGTCAGTTTCCCTGTAGTCGATAGTTTTGAGTTGGAACTAACAGAAAATAAGCTGTTTCACTGGACAAATAACAAATAGGTATTATTATCTTATACGTTTTAAAAGAAAAAAAACACAATTTGTATACTTTTTTGTTTACAAAAAACTACAACAAACTGACCCGGTTTGTTCCTTGCGGCTTCAATTACTGCTTTCCCAGTATCTGAAGTTTTAGTACTTGCAATCTTGGAAATTAATTACATGTTTTTACAGATAGGCATTATATGCATCAGTACCATCTTTACATTCAATATCATGAATTTGTCTTGACCTTCTCAAAATAAAAAGCGACACCGTCCCAGAAAAGTTTTATCAAGGAAAACTTATGATACCGAACTTTCCATTAGCAAAATAAAGTAAATAGATTTACAAAAAATATGTCAAGACTTAACGATTCCTAGGGCCTATCATATTTTTTATGAATCTTTAATAACAAGTCCTGACATTAGGAAAAACATACCCGAGCCAGATATTACCGAAGTGACAGACACTGAAAATAACTTAAATAAGAAAACCCTTTCGTTTTAAGTAGTTTTTTATTTACAATTTGACTCTAAAGATCTTTGTTTGCTTAACATCAATTACTGTTTCAAAGAATTTTGTTTGTGGACTAAAATTTGTCTTTAATGCATACTTCATACATACTTATTTATTTTAGTAAAAAGGAAATTTTAAATATTTTCCAAAGCCATAAAAAATTGTTTTTATCTAAAAAACAAGAAGACACAATTTTATGCTGTTAAATTTAAGCCCCAAAAAGCAAATAAATACATCATACTTATTTTTAAAAGTTAAAATTTTAATTTATTCAATGTTTAAAAATATATTTTCTCTAAACATAAAATTTGCACATTCGTGTTATTGCATCGACCATATGTGTCTTTTTTATTTATTTATTTTTTTTTAATAGAGTACTAGGGCTTCAGGCTGTTTTCTGTGCAATTAATTTTTCTTTTTTTTTTTGTTAACTAATGTGAAAATTGACAGTGTAATTACCTGTGTTCTCACGTCGATGTCGTGGTTGGGCCCAGTAGGATCTTTTGGAACATGCTCTGGAGTTGCCGGTTATCGGCAACTCCAGTTGCTAGCGTATGCACGGACGTATATAAGGGGAGGGGGTTCTGAGGGTCCGGACCCCCCCCATTCATATCCATCTTACTTGTCCAACAGAAAAAAATTGCATGCGCCTCGCTGATTGTAGAAAACGATAGTTGCTTAGTCCACCGCAGTGCGGGGGGGGGGGGAATGGACACCGCGACACCGAAGCGCCGAAACTTTTTTCACCTATCACCGCTTCGCGACGGGCTTTTGAAGAAAATTAAGGATCAAATTAATTCATCTCATTCAACGCGTATCTCTCTTTGTGAGATAAGATGGACCAAGGAACGTGGCTGTCGAAAGATTTGCAAAAATGGTTCTCGTTACACGCGAAACACTTGGGGCACTTCAAGATGCTGTTAGTAGCGACGTCGCTACTCAAGCATAACATCTTCAAACCGCTATGGATAACAGCCAGTTTATTGTTTCTTTAGTTATACTAAGAAAGTTTTTTCATATAGAGCAAACCTTTACAAAGCAATGCAGAAAGTTAAAGTCGATTTTGAACTGTAAAAACGACTTTACTAAATGTTAGGAACGAAAGTCAGTTCGCAATCCTTTTTGAACAAGCACAGCAGATGAGTTCAAGCGATATAGTTGTGCCAAGAATAACTGGAAGGCAAACCCTGCGCAATAATATTGCAGCAGGAACTGCCGAAATATACTACCGACGAAATGTGTTTTACCCTTTCATTGATCATGCTATTACAGAACTCGAAGGGGGTTTTAAACCACATGAATCGACGATTGAAAGAATTCAAATGCTGCTACCTGAAAAAACCAGTAAAAAAAAAATCTTAAAAAGATTGCACAAACATTTCTGGGTGGGAAAAATGAAGGCACACTGAATCAATATGAGATATGGCACAATCACTGGAAATCTGTAGCATAAAAACCTGCAACTGTGATCGACGCTATCGATAACTGCGATGATCAGTATTCCCTTTAATAAAAAGGCTCTTCTCATTATTTTCGCCACACTTCCAGTGTTCACTGCAACCCCTGAAAGATCTTTCTCTACCTTAAAGAGGTTAAAAACTTACCTAAGAAATAAAATGGGCGATGTAAGACTTACTGGTCTGGCTTTAATGAGCGTACACCGAGATCTGGCGGTGCAACTTGATTCCGAAGAAATTATTAATTAGTTAGCAAAAAAACGTAAAAGACTAAATTTATTAATTTAAAGTTTAAACTTTGTTACTTTTAAATAAATATTGCAATACATACATTACATATTTATTTAAAGGCACCTACTTAGAGTAACCTAATTTATACAGGGATGCGCAAAATCCGGAATAAAATTAATATCTTTTTAACCAGTAACTTAGGAAAAAACAGCTGAAATACGTCAATTGATTTTAAATTGTACGCATTTTTGGCAATAAAATATTTTTTTCAGCCCCTTAGCTGGAAACCCTCCCCAACTTTTTTCAAATGCAAACCTATGTCGTGTATGGGCTCATTGAAAAGCTCGTAAAAAATGGAATCTGACCATACCCTTTCTTTTTTTTAAATTATGTGGTTACTAGGAAATGAGAAAAAACTCTTTTAAAAACAAAAAAGTTAGAAATACCTACTTAGTGCTATCTACGGATGAATTAACGTAACAGATGCTAAAAATGCCCTCCACCCTCTACTTGGCAGGCTCCTAGGCGATGGTAAAACCCGTCTACGGAATTCCGAATGGCCTCAGCCGGTATTTTATGTAATTCCACTATAATTCTGTTTTTTAGATCTTCAATATTAGCTGGCCTATTTTGATAAACCTTGTCTTTTAGATATCCCCAAAAAAAATAATCTAATGGCGTTAAGTCTGGGGATCGTGGCGGCCATTCAATTGTACCACGTCGTTCAATCCAGCGTCCTGCAAATATTTCATCGAGATATTCTCTGACGTTAATACCAAAATGTGGGGGAGCGCCGCCTGTTGGAACCAAAGTGTTTCAGTGGGGATATCTCGATCTTCTTCATTGGGAAACATAACAGCTAAAGCAGGAACTAATTCAAAGCGTAAAAAGTCTAAGTAGCGTGCAGCTGTAAGGTTTCCCTCAAAAAAGTATGGCCCTAATATTCTGTTGTTGATGATGCCTGCCCATACATTTACTTTCTGAGGACGCTGCGTATAAACTTCGCATATCAGTGTGGGTTTTCCTGACTCCCAGAATCATATGTGCCTGTTAACTACTCCATTTAAATAAAAAGTACTTCGTCCGAAAAGAGTATGTTCCGGGGGAAACCCATTATTCTCGTCACATCGCCTCTTATTTCCTCACAATATTCAACGCCCCGTCATTTGTCAAAGGCTCTTGGACAAGATATACCTTATATGGGTGGTATTTTCTATTTTCAAAAACCTCCCAATCGTACGTTAGGCGCAGGATTGTTTTGGGCTAATGAAACCGTTGACAAATGTGGATCTTCCTGCAGAGATACGGCAATGTCCAGTTTTTGATCTTCGTCTAAAACGGGCCGGCCCTTCTGGGCAATCCTTCACTGTACCATGTTCTTCAAATTTGTGTAAAATCTTCTACGTAGCCTGGGAAATTGATTTTCCGGGTATTTTCCATTAAATAAATTTCCTTCCTTTGACTCCGCATTCTTCCCCACATCCCAACAATATCAAGACTTTGATACGCTGCCTCTCTGACAATACCATTTTTGTTTGGAAAATTAAAAAAGAAACTTTAAAGGTACACAATTAATAAACTAAACAGATTTAATTTTCCCCAAAATCCCAAATTTTAAAACTGAGTAAAAAAATTTTCTTATCAGGGCCATTAAATTTGGTACAAAAAATTTAACAACCTTTTTCTCTTTTTTGAAGTACACTGCTCAACAATTGCTTGGGATTATAACTAATTTTATGTGAATTTTTTCTGAAAAAAATAAATTCCAAAGAATGTTGATGCTGATTACGTTATCAGTTTTACATAATCAATAAAATGTGTTGTGCGGCCTGCCCAGGTTGGTGGTTTTTAAAATTTGTAAACTTTTAGAAACAAAGGTACTATGATCCTTAGCAATTGTTGAGCAGTGTACATCATCAATGCTGTTGCCACTTTATTCGTTTATTTGCAACGTTAATTCCCCCCGTAGATAGCACTAAGTAGGTATTTCAACTTTTTTGTTTTTAAAGAGTTTTTTTCTCATTTCCTGGAAACCCAGGTTTAAAAAAAGAAAGGGTATGGTCAGATTCCATTTTTTACGAGCTTTTTCAATATTACAGACATAGGTTTGTATTTGAAAAAAAAGTTGAGGGGTTCAGCTAAGGGGTTGAAAAAAAATATTTCATTTTATTGCCAAATGCGTACAATTTAAAATAAATTTTACGTGTTTCAGCGTTTTATTCTAAGTTACTGGTTAAAAGATATTAATTTTATTCGGACTTTTCGCATCCCTGTATATTATAGATTACCCGCGCTATATTTAATTTTTAGTCGCAGGCAATGTTTAATTTGTAAATGCTAGATTTAATTGGCGTTAGAGCTCTGTCTTTTTACTTTGGGGACCCCCCGCCAAAGCTATAGCTACGTCCATGAGCGTATGGAACGGAATCCAAAGCTAAGACGAACACAAGGCTTAACTCAAGGTGTTAGCATACCGTGCTGATGAGTGAATGACACCCTGTGCCAAACAGGTGTCTCCAACGGTGCCTCTGAGATACAGGGCGACCTCTCGGAGTATCTAGCCTTACTGCGGTAATGCGGGGTTCTGCCGTGGTCGACTATTACTTTTTTAGCTCCGTTTGGAAAGCGGACAAAACCGTTTTCATCGGAAAAAAGTGACGAAGGTGCGCTGACCGAAACGGATAAATACGGTTCGAGAGGTGCTATCCAGGGTCACAAGCAGCAAAGGTGTGCCGACCGAAACGGGTAAATCCGCTTCGAAAGTTGCCCCTGAAGTCACATGCGCCTGTTTCACGGGGAAGGACTGATCTATCCCGAACAAACAGGTGCTTAGGAAGGGTTCCCTTAATCCAAACAGAAGGCGGACAGAACCGCTTTTACGGGAAAAAAGGTTCCCTGGCTTTAAACAGAAAACAGAGAACCGTTTTCATAAAGAATTGCCAGAATACGGCCTCAGAAGAAACATCTGGTTTCTGTGACAAGGACCTGGTAGCTACCCACGTCACTGCTAATTTTTTAAGCCTTCGTGGACTGTCCCAAGATAAAAAAACTGTACCGGGAGAGGAGGGCATGACTAATCTAATCGTCTGCTCGTCATACTTTCCAGAAGACAGGGACACCAGAATATGATTTTGCTCGTGTCCGGTAGCGGCTAGAGTAAGGTGAGATGTAAGAACTCTCTCCCAATTTGAAATCGGATTCATTAGAAGTCTGATCCTATTGGGAGAAATATAAATAGGTGTGAGCCACAATAGACCGAGCAGTCGCGGTGGAGGGCGTAAAAAGTAAAAACAAACAAACAAGTCCACTCACTTTAAACCTAACCTAACCTAACCCTATATGTATTAGGCTGCATTTTTAAAAGTTATTTGACATTTGACCAATTTATCCTACAGCTTTGTCTAAAAATTTGGAGCAAAATGGTTTGCTTAAAACAATATAAAATTTATTAAAGAAAGACGAGCATGGATTTCATGTTTTTGCTCTAAATGAAATAGGGAAAGGGTTTTAAGCAATCAGAGCAAAAAAATTTAATGCTAAATTAATTTTTGAAAATAGTAAAAACTCGGGATTTGTTTCGGAAGTTAAAACCTCAGCGATATGCAACCTAATAAGAAGACCTCGATTGCTCTCCCCATATGCAAAAACAGAAAATTTAGAAGGAATACCATCTTTAAAAAAGTTTTTGATAACTGTTTTTAATATAAAATTTTTTTATATATATATATATATATATATATATATATATATATATATATATATATATATATATATATATATATATATATATATATATATATATATATATATATATATTTGAATAAATGCACTCTCGCTTTAAACAAATAAATAAATTAAGCAGATTCATTTAATCTGCCCTAAATATTTTTAATCCCAACTTTTAATAACACAAGTTAATTCCAGAAACTTTTTGTGTATTCTGGCGTCTAATAAAAAGTAAATTAAATTAAATGGTCCATAAATATTCTTAAGCTAAATAAAAATAAGTCAATCATTAATGAATGACAGCAAGAAAGTAAATAAAAAGCAATTTCAACCATCAATTAGTTAATTGATTCAAAAGCAATAAAATAAATCAACAAAGAAGCTGTGTTAAGGTAGAATTAATTACTTTTTCTCGCTTCTTTTGTGCCTGCGTTTCTTTTAAAACTGGAAAAAGTCTATTAAAAGAAACATGCTCTACAGAAAACTAGAACGAAATTAAAAGATTCTTTATTGTTTGGAAATTTGGAAACAAGTTATGGCATAAATCAACATCCCAAAATCAATATTGCTATTACGTTCTTTTGTTACTGTAAAAACTATTAAAGATCCAGTTGCACGAAACTTAATTTTTCCTTTTGTTATGTGTCCCTAGGCAGAAATTAAATAAAAGGTTCTTCGTTGACCCTAAGTTAAAATGCAGTAGTTGCATTCCAGTGCAAGTAATAGTCATTCGGGTAATGCAAAAATGTTGGAAACTGCTCTTTAATACCTGTCGGAACTTTTGTCGCTGTCATGTACATTTGCATTACATTTACAAAGCAAAAAAATGTTAAAGCTTATTATTTAAATTTTGTAAACGGTATAAGATAAAGCATAAATTAGATAGAGTAATAATTCTGTATTTTGATGCATAGTTGAATATACAGGATGGCCTGAAATTGGAACATATTTCTGAGGTGTATTCTACACATTAAAACAAAAGAGAATTAAAAAAATATACCAAAAAGTTGGACACATGGAAAAAAATATTTTAAAAACTATTAAAAAATTAATTTTTTTAGCAATCGCTTTTATTTATCAAGTAAACTAAAAATCGATATTGACATTAGGCTCATGGGCGCCGATTTGGAAAAAAGCTATAAAAATTAATTTAAAATATTAAAAAGTGAGATCAGTTGGCATGTAAAAAAGTTATTTAAAAAAGCTGTTTAGAATTTAATTTTTAGTCAATTTGCAAACTTAGGAATATAAATTGTAAAAAAATTAAAAGAGATTTTTTGGGAAAATTACCTGTAACTGACCAACCATTTCGATAATTTAGATTTTTTGTATTTTATTTCTGGGGCCGGAATAAAAAATCGGTGCTGTTATTCGATAAATAGTACTGGTATTTAAAAAAACAGTGCTGCTATTAAAATAAGCGATGATGGTATTTCGAAAAAAGTGCTGTTATTTGAAAACACAGTGCCGTTATTTGGAGATATAGTACCGTTATTTAAAAAATAGTGCTGTTATTTGAAAAAAATAGTGTCTTTATTTGGAAATATGGTACCAAAGTCCTTCTGACCTTATGCATTTAATCGTTGAAGAAACATTAAATTCGTAATAATCTAATAAAACTACTGATGAAGTATTTAAAATTATTACTAAAACACCAATTTCATAATTAAACTCCTGATGGTTTACTTTAAATAATTAGCAAGACGTTTTTAATGCATACTCCTTTATTACATTTAACTGTTAAAGGCAAACAATGTCTTACAAATACCTGATGATGTGTCTAAATAATTGTCAAAACGTCTATTTCATACTCGTCTAGTTAAATTACTGATGATGCACTTTAAAGAATAAGCAAAACGTTTTTCTGTACTGTGTACTTCTATAATATGTATTTATCATTAAAATGTCTTTTTACCCTAACTGTATCTTTCCAATTATCTAGTATTACATTGAAAATGAATAGGGCCTTAACTTAATAAACTGTTACAAATAGCTATTTATGTATCAAGGGCGTTATTGGGGGGCCCAGTAAATCTAGCCCTCGGGGCCCCTGGCCCGAGGGCAGATTTCGATGATGGGCATTATAGTCCAGTAAAGCCCGTGGTGCATACAATGTTTATGTTTTACCCAAAAAGAGTTTTTCAATGACTAATTACATTATTTATTCGAATATAAAAAATAAGTTGCACCTGTACCTGTATACGTAAGTAGATAATGACTGGTGTTAAGTTTGACTTTATGTTTCTGTCAGTTAGTCAGTTTGGGATTTTTTATTTAACGATTTGCTTAAAATGGAAGAAATTCCACAAAATATAAGAGAAAAGGCCATAAAAGGACCGAAAATCTTTTGCCAGTTAAATCAAGGCAACAGTATGATCGGGAGTATGGCATATTTGGGATTTGGAAAAATGGGAAAGCAATTCTTCAAATAACCGAAAACGTTTTTAAAGGCATATTTCCAGGAACTGGTAAGTTATTGATTTTATTTAGTACAAAGTTTAACAAACTTTATTATTTTTAGTCGGAAAAATACAGTCCGAACTCTCTCTGGACCAAGTATTCCACCCCAAGGTCACGTTAATGGTCATGAAAATATAGACATTTCGCTACTATCGTCTCATATCTTTTTTTAAAAATTAAGTAGAAAGGATACGTCCGAAGAAGTCTAAAGTTTTGGAAGGAGAACAAATATTAAAATGTATTAAGAAGGCTCCTGATGATATCTACTTGGTACACAAAGTCATATTGGTAAAGGGTGTTTTTTGGGGGTTTAAGACGAGATGAGTTGGTCAAAATGACCATTGATGACATTGAAGAAAAGGAAAGTCTTGGTTATAAAGGCACCAGAAATAAAACTTCAACTTCAAAAAGTTTTACTATCATTGAAGAATATTTAGGCGCTTTAAATTTAATAAAAAAAAAACACAACATTAAGACCAGCTGGAATAAAGCAGCGAAGATTCTTTCTTACCTATAGAAAGGGTCGATGTACAGTACAATCCATTGGAAAAAATACCATAGGAAGCGTCCCAACATTGATCGCAAAATTTTTAAAACTGGATAATGCAAAACACACCGGCCATGTTTGCGTCGCACATCGTCAACTTTACTTGTTGAGGCAGGTGTTTCGTTTGAAACGCTAAAACAACATGGGAAATGGAAAAGCTCTTCAGTAGCTGAAGGATATATAAAAGAAAGTATTTCATCCAAAAACAAAGTAGCCAAAATGATTGCCAATTCAGTTAATTCCGAGGTTAATTCCGTATCTACTATTGAAAATTCTTTAATGGACTGTTCTTCTATACAAAATAGCGTTAGTGCTACCACCGCTGCTACCATCACAAAAAACACCGACCATTCTATAGTGGGATCAGCTACATTTTCCGGGACATTTCAAAATTGTAATTTTTATTTTGGAAATAAAGTTTAATTTTTAGTATTGTTTAAAGAAAAAAATATTTTTTGTATAAACTTGATCTTTATTGTGAGAGAAATAAAATTGGATAAGCAATAAAATTTCCATATTAGCGCATTAGGGCATTATAAGCGGGCATTATCATAATGCCCGCTTATAATGCCCTAGGTGTGATAGCAGGTATTATTGCTATCATAACATATTCCGTTTCTAAGGTATTATAGATCAATAATAGATAGGTAAAACATAAAATCTTTTTTTTCCCAAAAATGTATAAGGTTTTTATTAACCATGAGCTTTTGACAACGGTTGACGCTGATTTTACGTTGCCACCTATACAGCAGTTTTTTATGGATTTTATAACAAAGTTGGCAGAAGTTCTTTTCGGTCATTTACATACCGTCAAAGTAAGATAAGTCCCGTGGTTTTTGATTGGAGTCAAAGGGCATTTGACATTTGACAGGTAATTTAAATACTGTATTCACTAGTCAATTGGTATGGTTTAGCTTTATTATATTAAACAGCGTTTCATGCGTAGAACTTTAAGATAGATCTCATCCATGTAAACTAAATTTCCCAAGTCAGGTTTTTGACATGTGACCCTAATATACATCTTATTCACGTAAGCTAAATTTCCTAAGTTACGTGGTTTCCAATATATGGCAGTTAACATATGACAGTTGCCTATTGACAGCCGCTATTTTGTTTCCGCATGCATATGACTTTAGGATGGATCTCGTCCACGTAAGCTAAATTTCTTAAGTCACGTGGTTTTCGACATATAACAGTTGACAGGAAAATTTGACAGGTAACAGTTATCATTTGTTTTACGCATGCGTAGGACCTTAGGATAAGTCTCATTCAAGTAAGCTGAATTTCTTAAGTTACGTGGGTTTTGACATATGACAGTTGACAGGTAACAGTCGACACTTAACAGCCGCCATTTTTTTTACGCATGCGTAAGACCTTA
The DNA here is from genome assembly GCA_019359885.1 of Listronotus oregonensis. Taxonomy (NCBI): domain Eukaryota; kingdom Metazoa; phylum Arthropoda; class Insecta; order Coleoptera; family Curculionidae; genus Listronotus; species Listronotus oregonensis. The sequence continues at coordinate 26,265 of JAHBCN010041683.1, read as the reverse complement.
GAATGAATTATATTCACGTAAGCCAAAATTATTAATAAGTAACATGGTTTTTGACATATGACAGATGACAGGAAAAATTTGACAGGTAGCAGCTGTTATTTTTTTCTCGCCTGCGTAGGACCTAAGATGGATCTTATCCACGTAAGCTAAATTTCTTAAGACACGTAGTTTTTGACATATAACAGTTGACAGGAGACAGTCAACTGTGGACAGCCGCCGTTTTTTTAGGCATGCGTAGGACTTTAATATGAATTCTGTTCACGTAAGCCAAAGACAGGTGAAATTTGACAGGTAACAGCTGTCATTTTTCACGCATGCGCAAAGCCTTAAATAGGTGAGCTATACCCCGTGAGACAGATGGCACCCACGCAAACGAGTTAACCCGAGGATAACGTGTTTGACGTCATCCTCTAGTGTTGCAGCTTTCCCATCTTTTCTCACTTGCGCATCGACTCAGAATTAAATTCTAAACAGCTTCTTTAAATAACTTTTTTAGATAATATGCCAACTAACCTTGCTTTTTAATATTTAAATTTAATTTTCCCAATTATTTTCCCAACCGGCGCCCATGAGCCAAGTGTCAATACCGATTTTTAGGTTACTGGATAAGCAGAGGCGATTATCAAAAAAGTTTTTTAATAGTTTCAGGAATAAAAAATGTTTCCATAGATATGTGTGCAACATTTTAGCGGCCACTGTATAATATTGGAAACTCTAATAACAGGCAACGTACCGAATTTTAAAAGATTAGAAAAACTAAATCACTTTTTTGCAAAAAATACTCTATTTTGTATGAAAAAAACAGAACAGGACAATGTTGTCGCTTGAATTTAAAGAAATCAGTTTTAAGGGTTAACAGTAGACTGCTAACATATTTGGGGTTTATTTTCCACTATACCGCTTTTCCTTTTAAGCAATTTCCTGGAAAATATTTCTTTGTGTTTATCTGAAACTGCACCTAAACTCTCAGGAAATAAATGGAAATGAAGAAAATGCAACTTAAGTGACATGTTGCAAATCTAACGTCTAATAAGACTGAATACATTCTTCAACATACTGTTGTTTTCCAGAGACGTATCCAGAATTTTCAAACTTTAAATTTCTGAAACGTAAGACGTGAGATCCACACCAGATATATACCAGATGCTATTGGTCTCAAGGAGGACACTTTGGTAAAGAAAATTGTCATTTTAGTTAAGAAAAAAAGTTGATTTTTTTTGGAGCCCTCCCCCGTCACAGAAAAGTCCAAGTTTCAAAACCGAATCCTCTATTTGAATTTTTCATGGTAAAGTTAATCAAACTTTATGGTCAAATCCTAGATTTTGGAAAATTATTTTTTATTATGTTTTTCTAAAAACCATAGCTGATTAATTTTTTTACTCGACAATTTTCTTATGCAAATATTTCAGATGCTTCTATTTACAAAAAAAAACTGATATTTTTGCTAAATTTAGGATTTAAGGATAAAATTTGATCAAATTCACGAAAAATACAGATAGAAGATTTGCTTTTGAAAGTCCAATTTTTCCCTTGGAAGGGGGACCCACCAAAAAAAATGTTCTTTAAAAAGTATTTCCTTGGGGCCAATAGCATCTGGTATTATAATGGTTTGAGTCGCATGTCTCACTTTTAAAAATCCTAGATCCGCCAATGTTGGTTTCTGACTCTTCTTTCTTATTTTCATAAAAAACAACAATTTTTAGTTTAGTCACTTTGCAGTCCTGCTTTTAGATCTTCACAGATCTTCTATTTATTATCTACGTATTTAATGCTTTAAACTAATATATATAACATATTTAGACTTGTCCTCGAAGACTCCGTAAACAGTCGCCACTCGATAGATATATAGGAAAGGACAAATTATGTGTTGTTATTCTCTCGATTTTGTACGTTATACGACATTTACCAGGGTCAGTGTAAAGGTTACATAGGTAGAAATTATCGAAATAACACATTACTTTGGTAAAGGATTTCTTTGCAATACTTTAGTTACATTTCTTATCTTTCACAGGTGTCTTAGGGTTAGATTTAAATGATTCCTCACAATTCTTATAAAAAATAGGTTTTGGCCAATATTTTTTAAACTTTGCTCACAACTCTGATCAAAGGTCTTGCTGGGCACGAAACCCGAAAGCCCCCCAACGCCACCAAAATCAGCCCCAAAATTCAGAAGGATGCATTTAACTGATTATTGGTCCTTTACCTTACCAAAATATTTAATATTATAGTTGCACTTATAGCCACCCACGCAATCTCTAGACTTAAGCCTGACATTTTCCAAACATTCAAACACTCCCCTTCCACTCCTCAACCTTTCCAAACCACCGCCCAAAGCGTGCCATGTGACTTTGCCCTGTTTACGGGTTGTAAAACCCATTGATCGTAAATTCCGTAACACAGACACCTAAACGATCACAACCCAATACTCTTTAACTCCAACAATAAACACCCACCCCAACCCCTTCGCAGCTCTACCTCATACTAATGACTGCCATGTACCTTTTCCCTGCTTAAGGGTTTAGTTATAAATTCCATTCCACGCCAGCTAAATGATGACTACCCAATACCCTTCGTCCCCAACAGTTGAACCCCCCACTCCACGCTGTACCAAAGCCTGTCATGTGACTTTTCTCTGCTTTTGGGATGTGAAACGGTTTAACCATGAATTTCATCCCATACGTGTATGTACGAGGTTTGTCCGGAAAATACGTATAAAAGTTGAATAATGACTTTACTTTACAATTATTTAGGTATTACAATATGGTATTATTCAAAGTACTCTCCCTGAGACAAGATGCACTTTTGCCAACGCCGTTTCCACTGTTGATAACATTGAAAGTCTTTAGTTGTGATGCTGTTCAGTTGCCGTGCCGTTTCTGCCTTGATGGCTTCCACATCTCCCAAGTCCCGCCCCGGAGCACCATTTTGCATTTCGGGAACAGGAAGAAGTCACAAGGGACTAAATCGGATGAATAAGGGGGTGGTCTGTTACGGTGATTAGGCTTCGGGCCAAAAAATCACGCACAACGAGCGATGAGTGAGCGGGCGCATTATCGTGATGAAGGATCCACCTGCCCCCTTGTGACAAATTCGGTCGAACTCGGGCCACACGAGCTCTGAGACGTCTCAAAACTTCAACGTAAAAATTTCCGTTTACTCTCTGGCCAGGAGGGACAAATTCCTTGTGAACAATGCCTCGAGAATCAAAGAAAACAATCAACATTGTCTTCACATTGGACCTTGATTTTCGCGACTTTTTTGTTCTCGGTTCCCCTGCTAGCTTCCATTACTTTGAGATTTGAACTCCACATCGAATTCGTAAAACCAGGACTCGTCTTCAGTGATGACTCAGTTGAGAAAGTCCTCTTTTTTCTCTAATTCCAACCAATCTTCACAGCAATCAACCCTCTTTGCTTTCTGCTCTGGAGTCAAAAGCTTCGGTACGATTTTCGCGCACAATTTCCTTATTTCAAGTTTTAGTCTCAGAATTTCGTGAACGATTGTTTTGGGGATTAACAGCTCATCAGCTATCATCCTGACTGTCAATCTACTGTCTTTAAGAACACAAGCCCGAATCCGTTCAACATTTTCATTAGAACTCGATGTCGACGGGCGTCCTGGGCGAGGGTCTCCTTTCACGTCTTCTCGGCCTTCCTGGAACCTTTTAAACCACCTATTCACGGTTGGTTTTTTCAGAGAATTGTCTCCGTAAACTTGTTTAAAACACTCAAAAAACTTACGGCCATTCTTGCCTAGCTGTGCAAGAAACTTGATGTTGATGCGCTGTTCCTCATTCAGAGAGAGCTCCATGTCCACGGCAGGTAAAAAAGGGTAACTTTCAACAAGCAGCCGCACACTCCTACTTAGACGCAGAGTGCTCTGACTCAAACTGAGCGTTAAGAGGATCGGCTACACCGGCAGTGTTACCTGACGGCGCCTCCACGACGTCATGATTCTCCCCCACTTATTTATACGTATTTCCCGGACAAACCTCGTATTAATCCGTAATCAGGAAAAAGTCACACAGCGTGGGGTGGGAAGTGGGGAATTTAACTGTTGGGGTTGAACGGTATTGGATTGTAATCGTTTAGGTGGCTATGTAACGGAATTACCAATCAAAGGGTAAAAAGGTTGAGGGGGTAGGGAATGGGAGTAGTTGAATGTTTAAAGGATGTCAGGCCTAAGTCTAGTGACTGTGTGTGTGGTTATAAGTTTGACTACAGTATTAAGTATTGCATTCTTCTGATCTTTGGGAGTGATTTTGGGGAAATTGGGGGGTTATCGTGTTTCTTGTCCATGGAAACTTTTCACCAGCATGTTTAGATGTATCAATTTGCAAAGTTTAATAAAAATTGGCCTAAAGTCATTTTCCATAAGGATTGTGCGGGATCTCCTGTGTCACCAAGATATCAATATTTTTTATATTTTTCTGATGGTAAATTATGTTTATTTTTATTTAAAAAACAGTTTCATATAGTTCTGTTTTAAATATTATTCTATAGTATTAAATATATAGTGCTAAACAAAATTCCATGCTTGATAATTTATTGATAATAGAAGCCAATTTTATTTTATTTATTTCGAAATTTATGTTAAAAATTTCCACTTTTTTCCGCTTTATGTAGTAAACAGATATTTTGTTGACATAAAACTGCCATCATTTCATGTTTGTATGTTATGTGTGCCATTTATTTCTTTAAAGGTATGTAGACTGTCTGCGAACGCAAATAACCCATGATTCCTTCACGTCTTTAACATTTTATTTGAGCTTTCGGTTTTCAGTCAAGGTTATTTTTAAATAATACAAGTCCCGATTTTAGACCATATCCACTGAAACAGAACTGCAGTAATATTTACTGCTGATTTTAATAAAAATTGGTAAAATCCTAGGACACATACAAAAAATTAAAATTTATGGCGAAAATTATTTTTAAATGTTGATGAAAGTTTTTATAAAATTTTTAATAATAGTACACTAATTTTGTTTAATACTTGTAATATATTTTGGTAAAACTATTGCTATATAATTCAGGCGGGGCCTGTAAAAATGCTAGGTGCTATGGACATTTTAAAATCGGGATTGTGAAATGTTCCTAAAAAAAACTACTTTCCACGAGAAGTACCGTCTATAACTCAAAAAAATTGGATTTTAGAAGAAAACATGGAACGAAAAAGTTTAGTAATTAAACTTCACGTAAGTTAGGATTGGTTAGACATGTTTAAAATAATTGTTGTTGCTCTTAGCAATAAATACATAAATAGAGAATAAGACGACTTCTTTTTCTAGATCTTTCTCTTAAGTTTACACCTATTTCTTTTAAATTGAAAAACCAAAAAATTTTGTGTGTAAACTACCACAAAAAAATTATGGGCCAATCCATTAAGTAGATTTTGCCCAATAATTTGTGAATTTAAAATTTGTCAACAAACTTTACTTTCTTAAAAATTTTTACTTCCCGAAAATCGCGTCCAAATAAAGGGCTGACTTTTGACGTTGGAATTTCTAAAATCGGTTACTTTAATAAGGCTAGAAATTATTTTGAAAACTTCTGTATTTATTGTACTTTTAAATTAATTAAATAAATCGAGACATTAAAAATAAAAACTTTAAAGTTTGTAGAATAAAAATACTCGGAAGGACGCTTCTTTTGAGACAAAAAACATGGGATTTGGTCGCTTGGCCTCTTAGAAATAACCGGTCAAAGTTTACTGCTGTTAATGACAATTCAACAATAAATAGGGTTTTGGAAAGTTCCCATTGAGTATATTCACCAGAAAGGTTTTTATACAATGGAACCGCGAGTATACCAACAAGAACTTTCCAAAACATAATCCGCCACAATACAGAACAGGGTGTCTATTTTTGCACCTTCGTATTCGTTTTTTTAGTACTTTTTAGGTTTTTTTTATTATTTTTTCATATATGAAATCATATATGAATCAATTCTTAGCATATTCTCAAAAATTACCAAAAAGGCAGTGTATGATAAAATAATGGATTTTGATATTAAAATAATATTTTAAATAAGTGTCAACATAGCTTTGTGCCAGATAGGTCAATTGAAACGGCAATATACAACCTTTCAAACCATGTCTATAATAATCTGGACTAGGGGACATTTTAGTGGCTCTTTTTATTGACTTGTCTATAATCTTCGATACTGTATTTAAGAGTGTTTTACTCTCAAATTTGTAAAGCATCCGTGGGAGGTTGCTTGAATGGATTGGGTCTTATCTATTATATATGTTGCTTTAAACGGACGAGGCGAGAGTTAATTTTAATTTTAAACCATTGTTAAATCGCAAAAATGGCACAATCAAAAAACAATTAATACATGGATATGTTCCTTATTTATGGAGAGTGTCGTTAATCTGCGACCGCTGGTTTGAGATTGTACGCGCGACGGTTTCTCTTGCGTCTGGACCCAAGTACTCGGGTGATTGCAAGTTAGGTCGGTTTAAGTCATAAAAAAATGTGGACAACATTGCGGAAAAATCACGTCCAACGTGTCCAAGCACTACAGCCAGAAGACTTCCTGGGCGGTGACAACTTACTTTAGACAGGACCGTATTCAAAACACTAAATAAATGTAAGTTCCTCATTTTTCAGTATTTTGAAAAAAGTTATTTAAAATGTTGTTTATTTTAGTTGTTTTTTAGTTTCTTTATACAGTAAAAAAAAGCGTAAACTTAGGAATTACCCTGTATAATTGTTATATATAAGTATTTCTCTCTGTGTTGTTGGTAACAAGTTTTTTGTAATATTATGTTCTCACATATTTATTTGTTTGTGAATATTATTGTATAAATGATGATATTATTTATTTATTAATTTTATTAAAGTGTATAATAACTATTTATTTAATTTGTTTTTATGATGACCCTTTAAACGCATTGTAGATTTTGTGGCAATAAATTATATCTATCTATCCATCTATATATCTATCTATCTATTTATCTAAATTTTAGATTAGCTAAAAAAAAGCCCTTTTTCCTCTTGCGAGCCAGAAACTATTTTTTTTCCAATCTGTATACTCTGTATGTATCCCAAATCAGACCCTCTTAAGAACTCTAAAGTGTATTGTAATCGTTTTTATGTAATTAAATTGCCTATATATTTGAAATATATGAAATGTTCCATTAGTAAACATAAGAAGTATCTAAAAAAGAACATGATTTCCCCTGGCCACTAAACCTGTTTTTTATCTGACCCGCATTTCCGATCATTTTTCTTTAACTGTTGATGACAGCACAAGGTTTTATTGATCATTCCTTAGACGGAAAACAAAAAATTTATGCGCATTCGATCGAAGTCCTTTTTGTGTTACTCGGAAAATCAAAAGAGCGGATTTGAAAACGGATCTTTTTGTTAAAAGCAATGAATAATCGTTTTTACCGGAAATCTCAGGTCTTTTCGTGGTAGTTTATCTCAAGGTTTAACAAGAAAATTGCCATTTTATATTTTGTTTTACAGAGCTAATTTATTTTATATGTTCACGCAAGTTTAGGTAGTTTTAAAAAAGACAAATTTTGCAGAGAAATCACAATATTGTAGGCTTTAGTTATTGGTAATTTAATACTAATAACAACAAATATGTATAAAAAAATCCTAGGTATACACTTGTGCATGCACATTTAGTTTACCCCAAAGTGATATTATTTCAATTTTAAAAGTTTGTATATTTTTAGACTATTTCCTACATAGATCAAACTTTATCTGTTTTTGCTTGGATGTACTGGGTAGCAAGATGTATTTAAGAAAAATCGAGATTTGCTACCTCTCAAAAATGTCCGGAATCTCTGTTAAATATACAAAATATAAAAAAAAACGCAAAAAACATTTTTTTCTACTCCAGTCGCTTATGACCTTGTAAGTATTGATTGTATAGAAAAATTATAGCGAAAAAAAAGTTTATTTATTAAATTTCCTAAGACAGGATTGGTTAGAAATCGCAAAATACATTACGCTTGATGCAAAATAGCAATAAACAAACAAAAACAGCGTGATTTATTTGGATCCCTTGGATTTTTCTGCTTAACTTCATATTTAGCCAAAAGAAACATGACGAAAATTTCGTTAAGTCTGTTTAATAGGTTTTGTATAATAATTTCGATTGGCAAATTTGCAAATTAAATAGAGTTCAAAATACTGAACCTAGACATTAGCTTTTTATTTCACACATTCTAGGGATCTTAAGAATATTAATGTCATAAATTTTCGATGAAAAATCCTATTAAAAATATGGTTTTAAAGTACTCGTAAAAATGCAACTTTTATTATACTTAAATCGTCAAAGGGTCGATTGGTTGCCAAGATACAGGCTGCCAAATTGACCAGCGTTTACAGCGAACCATGAAAACTAACTTGATAAGGGACCACGCTTTATGGATTATTACAGTTATAGGTTGGTAATTATCTAATGTTGTTTAATATCGTTAAATGGGTTCATAAGTATGTCATTAAATTTTGTAAAAATTTATAAATTTAATTTTTACCTAAAGAAATCGGCCCAGTAGAAAACATTGTGTCGTTAAATGCGTTACGTCTCTATGTAGTATTTATAGTTTTGCTAATATATTCGGTCTGAAAAGAGATACTAAATTGCGGTTTTTGCCGTTTTGTTGGGATTTTTTTCTCTATATAAATATGTAAAAAGGTATATATCATTGTATTTAAATTTTTCAAAAAAATCGTAAAATAAGTTAGTTTTTACCTTGACGCCCTCTAGCGGCGTTTGTGAGATGAGTGTAGCAATAGTTTATTGACCTAAAAATAATGCTTAAAATGCTCTTCTAAACGAGACCAAGTTCACTAAATTCGGTTAAAGCAAACCGAAGTTATTAGCACTTTTATAAATTAAACTTTAACCTTCCCCCACCACTTTATTTTAGAACTGACAAAAATTACACCTGAAGCTTCTTTGTTTAAAAAACATTAAAGATTAAAATAGTACCACTTATTGACACACTTTATTTGATATGTTTTTGAGAAATGTATATTTTTATGTTTTGACGTTACCCTTACGCCCCCTAGCGGCCATCCCACAGACTTGAAAATAATTTCCAGCAATTTCTCTTGGTCGCTTTTATCTAAAAATTTTTTCCCGAAAGTTATACTATTAGTAGTTTCTGAGATATAGCCGACTACCTCTCTTAGTGGAACACCCGGTACAAAATTGCTATATTAAGTAAAATCGACAAACAAATTGAACCAAATTTTGTTTAATAATTGGTAAAGATTATGACTTAATTTTGACAGACTGTATGACTCATGGACGTATGTAACCGGTATCTTTAACGACTTTAACCCATGATATATTTAGCAGACATCGTTTTTATCACATGTCATTTTTTACACATGTTATTTTTGATTAATGATATTATGGGAGCTTACATCGTTAACATATGTCATTTTAAATAGATGTTATTCTTGACAGAAGTCCTATTTTCCGGATGTCATTTTCGACAGATGCCATTTCTAAAACATATCTTTTGGGCAGATTTCGCATATGACAACCAACCAACAAGTGTTAATATTTCATGACAAAGTTATAGTATATACACAGGTATTTATTTTGTGTATAGTAGGTTGAACGCTGCGCTCCTGCGTTAAGGGTTAAGATCATTAATCGTTAAGTAATCCCCAAATTACTTGCAATAAATTTTCGGCAATCGATTTGTTATTAAATTTTAAAATTTATATTTTTTTGATTTTTTTTTAAATCTGACAGATTTCTTAATGTTGATATTTAAATGACAAGGTTATAGTACGAGAGATGGTACACATTTTGCAATAGGTATTTGAGGCACTTAGTCTGGGTAAATCTGTAATTCACCTTTAAATAATTTTGAAATTATGAATCCCGATGAAACCTTTTACATTCTCTTTAGAAACAGATCAACTACAAAGTGTCGGAAAGGGATATTAAATCCTACAAAAAGGGGTGTTTTTTACCTCATTTTTTCCCTTTTTACCCCCCAAGCATAAAATTATTCAAAAAACGCTTCTTTTGCATTTTTAATGGTTCATATAGGTTTTTTGGGCCTCTTAATTAAAATATAATATTAGAAATTACATTTAAGGGCTTAAAAGGGCTAAATTCATCCTTTTTACCCCCTACGCCCCACCACATTTGGCTGAAAAAGTTTTTTTCCATTTTTAATTGTATATATAGGCATTTCGGTCACTGAATTTAAATATGGTATTAGAAATTACATTTGAGAGCTTAGAAAGGCTTAATACACCCTACACCCCTAAAAAAACATTTCGCTAAAAAAAGTTTTTCCCTATTTTTAATGGTACATATAGGTTTTTTGGGCCGCTAAATTTGGGTATAATATTAGAAATTACATTTAAGGGCTTAGAAGGGCTAAATTTACCCCTTTTATCCCTAAAACATACCTATATTTCGCTAAAAAAAGTTTTTCCCTCTTTTAAATGGTTCAAAGGTTTTTTGGGCCACTGAATTTAAATTTGATGTCAAAAATTATAATAAGAGAGTTAACTACCCCTATTTTCATCTCTTTCACCCCTTACATTTATTAGATCGATAAATTTAAATTTTGCCCAAAAACCTATATTTTATGTATTATTAAAAATGGGGAAAGAACTTTTTTGAGCGAAATGTATGTTTTAGGGCTGTAGAGGGTAAAAAGGGGGTGAATTTTAGCAATTTTTTTGTTTTAGGGGTCCATGGGTAAAAAAGAGTGAATTTAAACCTTCTAAGTCCTTAAATGTAATTTCCAATATTATATTTGAATTCAGTGATCCAAAAAACCTTTATGTATTATTAAAAATGTAAAAAAACTTTTTTAGCAAAATGTATATTTTTGGGGTGTAGGAGGTAAAAAGGGTAAATTTAGCCCTTTTAGGCCCTCATATGTAACTTCTAATATATTTGAATTTAGTGGCCCAAAAAACCTATATGTACCATTAAAAATGGGGGAAAACTGTTTTTTAACGAAATGTATGTTTTAGGGGTGTAGGTGGTTAAAAAAGGGTAAATTCAGCTCTTTTAAGCTCTCAAATGTAATTTCTAGTATTATGTTCAAATTAAGTGGCTCAGAAAACCTATATGAACCATTCGAAATGAAAAAAGAAACGTTTTTTAAATAATTGTATGCTTGGGAAGTAAAAGGGGCAAAAAAATGGGGTAAAAAACACCCTCTTTCGTAGTATCCAATATCCCCTTCCGACACTTTGTACTTGATCTGTTTCTAAAGAGAATGCAAAAGGTTTCATCTCGATTTATGTACTTTTAAAATAATTTCTAGGTTTGAAGTGTTTTTTAACAGATTTACCCGTATTAACTATGAAAACTTGTACAAAGGTTTTTTATAATATTTAAGCACAAATATGCAGACCTGGCTGAGGGTAGCGGTGCTAAACTGGCACTTTAAAGTTTCAACAGAGCAATATTTATATACAAAAAAAAATATTGTCAAAGAGGCGGATCATTTCGCTAGGACATTCTACCTGCCAGGTGATCAGAGCGTAATACAAGTGCAAGTGAACAGCGGTTTCGGTAAGTTAAAGTACAAGAGAGAGCGCATATCGGCCGCTAAATTAGCTGAGAGACGTTGCGACTCAAGCTGAAGTGGAAACTAATACAAAACTAATTAAATCAGTCGTTGCTAGAGGATACATAAAAAATGTTTAATTTACTGACTTATATTAAGTATAAAAAGGAAATACAATTTTTTACAACCTTTTTCCTTAATAAGTAAAAAGATATATACATTTTTTAAGTAATTATATCTCACGTGGTTTGGTCGAGAACCAATAGCATCGCAACGTCGATATACGCTCTCTCTGCACTTCAACTTATCTCCTGCTGAGCTGTTAACTTGCACTTATGTATTAGGTTCTTTATCACCAGGCAGGTAGAATGTCCCAATAAAATGATCTGTCTCTTTGACAGTAGTTCCGTTTGTAGGTATATGAATATCGCTCTGTTAAAATCTTAAAGTGCCGGTTTAGCTGCGCTACCCTTTAGCCAGGTCTTCGTTTTTCTGTTTAGATGATATAAAAGAACCATTGTACATTTTTTATAGCACCTCAAATACATACTCTTAAATGTCCACCGGCTCTCGGACCATTATATTAACTACAGAATTTTTTGATTTGACTATAATCAGTTGCTTGCTACACTCGTACGTTATGTTTTAAAATTATTAATTATGTATAATAATTGCGTATATTTACATATAGTTGCCCATACTATAATTGTTTATTAATACAAAATCATGCATTTTAAGGGCGAATTTAGATTTAGATTATTTGGTCTACGTTAATAATACTTATAATTAAGCCCTGTTAGAAACCATGCTAAAAATTGTGTATGAAATTATTTAATCAAGATAAAAAATAAACAGGACGCATTCTTAGTTCTTTATCGATTAAAATGGCCACGCAACAGTCATTTAGAAACTGACGTGTGTCACTCGTGTTTTTGTATACTATTAGGTTAAGTTAATTTATATGCAAATTTAAAAAGTGTAATTATAGTTTTCGGCAAATCTGATAAGATATAAAGCAAAGGCTAAATGTTTCTAAACAACCTTCTTGTTAACACTGTAAATAATTAAAAGGGAAATTCAATCAGTTTTTAATTATTACTACAACACACCTTTTAATTTTAAAGATTAAGGCGACAATTGTGTAATTATTGTTGAATAAATGATTAAATGACAGGTATAATACATTTATTCCATTTTCTTTTTCAAAATATAAATGTTTAGTTTTTATATTTTACTTATATTCCTAACATGTTTAACGTGTTCAGCACACAGAATAGTCTTTTCGATGCTCAAACAATTTTTTAAATATTTCAAAAATTCACTTAAACGAATAATACAATTACTAATAAATCTACTATGCAATAGGTTACAAGCTTGTAACATACTATACAGGGTGCCACAGATTCGAGTGCATGCATGGGGATTTCGGAAACCGTAAGAGATACGAAGTCGGTTAAATTATGCAAAGTTGCGCATTTAGGTGCCTAACAACATGCCTATTAGAAAGTTGTAAAATTCCGAATACTTCCGGAGATATCTGGAAAAAACCGAAATTTGCCGATTTCGTTTTTATTTTTTTCTGACGTTATTTAAAGGGATATGAAAAAACAAAAGACACTTTCTTATAGCCACTTTTTAAGCTCTTCAAAACAGAGTTGAGAGATTTTTCGTACGAAGTTTCGTTTTCGTTAAACCATCATCAACTTTATTTTTTTACGGCACCTAATTGTTTATTGCATTTTTTAAAAGCAGTTATAATTCCAATTACAATGATGTATAACACTTAATATTTTTCTGTTAAATAAACATATTTTCCACAAGAGACAATAAGTTAGACAAAGAACGCACATTATTTCTTATAGGGGCGTTCCATATTTGTAAATAAATATTAAGTATTGTACATTTTTGTAATTGGGATAATAAGGGGTTCAAAAAAATTAAATAAAAAACCCAGGTCCGTATTTAAAAAAAGAATGTTGATGATTAAAGAAAACGAAACATCGTACGGAAAATCTCTCAACGCTTTTTTGTAGAGCTTAAAAAGTGGCCATGGGAAAGTGTCATTTGTTTTTTCATATCTCTTTAAATAAAGCCAGGAAAAAATAAGAACAAATCAGCAAATTTCGGTTTTTTCCGGATATCTCCGGAAGTACTCGGAATTTTACAACTTTCTAATAGGCATGTTGTTAGCCACCTAAATGCGCAACTTTGACATAATTTAACCAACTTCCTATCTCTTACGGTTTCCGAGATCCCATGCATGCACTCGAATCTGTGGCACCCTGTATAGTCCAAGTAACTGAAGACCTGAAAGTACCCAAAGCTGTAAATAAATGTTAATAGCAAACCATTTTTTTAAATATCAATAAATTAATGAGATACTCCCAAAATATTGTGGAAAAAACTTTGACTCCTTTTTTTAATATTCTAGAAAAATCAGAATGGACCCAAACTCCGTTTCCATTCCGATGAACTTTGAATGATTAAAAAATGTACATTATTGCCCGAGTAATGGAATAATTTGTCCGACCGCTTATAAGTGAATCCATGAAGATAGCGGCGTTCTAGAGGTAGATGGGCAGCTGAAATGAGGTAACTTTTGGGTCTCGTTATCTCGAAAAGTATCAATTTTTCGAAAAAAATTATAAGGACCATTTTTGTAGACTATAGGGCGGTCTTCTTTTTAACAAATTTTTTGTTTTAGAGAATACGAAACATTTCGCCGACCTTCACTCCACCTGTTATTGTTGATAAACTTTTTTTTGCTCGAAAGCATCCTCAAAGACCTAAGAATTGCGCCACAAGGAAAAACTGTACAGATTTATTTACAGCTTGGCCCCTTCATTTACTGGACTGATACCATGATCCACAGACTAATTAGGTTAACATAGTTACTGATGCATATCTACAAAGCAAACAAAAAGAAAATCTGCCTGAAATTTTTGGTGATAAAAAGCACTAGCTTCGTACGGGTGGCCTATCGAGAACAGTCCAGTAAGATTTACGGCTTGGTATGTAAAAATTTAAAAAATCCTCACAACCGTATACTTTTGTTTTACACATTAATTCCATCACTGTAACTTTATTATTTTATTAGCGAGGGCGGCATTCACCTTTATCTTCTTTAATAGGTAGCGGTATGAGCTGATACATCTTTTGAAGGGGCAATAAATATTCTTTACCATGGACCTTTGATTTTTTTAATTTAAGCTACGGATCACCAAACAATAAAATTTCACTGGAACTCTTATTTACAAATAGGTTTGTAAGCAAAAAAGTGTCTTTAAACTAGAAAGTATCAATCAACATTCAAATTTATCTTTATTATTTAAAGTAGTTGATGTAGATAGTTTGTTATTTCAGCGCTTTTCCTTTCTTTCGATTCGATAAATGACTTATTCTATTGCGTACAAGGTAGAAATAATTGCTTTGTATTTTATAAACACTCAATGTGCAAGAGTAGCGAGAACTTCGTTTAATGAGACGCATGCAGATAGTCATGTATATTATGGTTATATCCCAGAATAAATTGTAAAATTTTGGCAAAATGGTTCGATGGCAAATAAAAAACGAAATATTGAAAGTCCGGTGAGAAATGAGGCAGTAGAAGTACCTATTCTGGTTTAAATTGCTAAGAACCC
Source organism: Listronotus oregonensis (assembly GCA_019359885.1). NCBI lineage: Eukaryota > Metazoa > Arthropoda > Insecta > Coleoptera > Curculionidae > Listronotus > Listronotus oregonensis. The sequence continues at coordinate 11,104 of JAHBCN010041683.1, read as the reverse complement.
TATTGGCCGGTTGCACCAACACTTTTTGCAACACTTAAGTTGTTCTTAAGCCTTAACTGCCTCTTAAGTGTTAAATATTTCTTGCACCAGCTGGAACTGGTCCTTAATGGTCCCTTAACTTTAAGTTTAGGATTTTCTGTACTTAATGATCCCTTAAGTAATTTGAAGTTGACATTTGACAAATATTTTGTTTATTGTTTATTTATTTTTTGTTTGTAGTTTCAAATAATTAATTTGATAAAAATAAGTTATGTAAAAACGGAGTTTTTAATCAATGGTCTTTTGGATTGTGATATTTTAAATGCGATGTTAATTAGATTTCCAAGAAAAATGTAGAAACAGTGAATTTTTATTCCTGATGGCATTTTTTAGGTTTCTTTACCTTTTTTTATTCTTTTGGACATTGCTCTGTTATTTTTAAAAGAAACCGTTTTGACGAGATGGATAATCTTACATTTTTCAAAAGGTTTAAATTAACGATGCCAACAGTGCTCAGCTTACTTAAGCAAATCGAAAATAAGCTTTAGTTTAACATGACAAGTTTGTATTAGCTTTTAAATTTTAAGTATTTACTTGTAAATTAGGAATATTTAAATTTGTTCACATAAAATATTAAAAGTTTTTTTTTATTTATGTATTTGTGTTTATATTTCATATTGACAATAATTGTTCCCTTTCCATGGCCGTAAAGAAAGGCGCTCTTGATCTTTTTCTTCACATTGTTATAAATTTTACAACAAAAAATTACAAACTAACGACTGATTTTGTATTATATTGTCTATAAAAAAAAATAATAAAGTTTTAATTATTTACAAAGACTCAAGTCAGATTACTGCTATCATTCAATGACATACAAGCTGGAAAAGAAAAGATATTCGCGTTTTAAGGCCAACAATAAAAAAGAAGAACGATGCAACGTTGCCATCTTTCTAAGTACTCTTAGTTAAGTTGCAATAAAAATCTAATGGTAAAAGCGAAAAAAATTTAAGTTACCCTTAATTTTAAGAGCTTCCTAATAAAGGTCTACTTAAGATACTTTTGGTGCAACCGGCCATATATTAGGTAACAGAAAACCACTGTACAGAGAATCCTAAAAGGTAATAAATGGCACCGATATAAAATTCAACTTTTTCAAGATGTGAATGAAGCTAATATTGACCTTCGTTTACAATTTTGTGTGCGTGTGTGTTATTAGACAAATATTTTTTTATCATAATTGTCGTTATTGCTCCGACACGAATCCAAGGATCTACCATGAGGTTCATACCCAACATTCTTAAAATTCTAAAGTTTGGGTTAGTTTTTTGGTATTAACATAATGAACCATTTTTTAAGGGGAAATTTAAATGAAGTAACTTAGACTTGTTGGACAATGCCGTCAACCCAGTGCTGATCCAAATTATGGAAAATGACCAACGTTACCATGAAGGAAATGGATTTTGGATGGATTTTAGACCTCTCCATTATACATTACTTATACGGGATTTCCTGGATGAAATGTTTCCTAGTAGATGGATTAGAAGGCGAATGGCCCGCAATATTATCCGATTTATCCCGCTCTAATATTTTTCTGTGGAGACATATGAAATCAAAAATTTATGCCACCCAGCCTGAATTCTTACAAGGTTTACGGAACCGCATCAGTAATGAATGTCAACAAATACCACCCTATATTCTGCACAGTGTCCGGATTCACTTTGAACAGTTGCTGTATTATTATAGGAAGGTGAACGGCGGACATTTTCAACACATAATAAGATAACACGTAAATACTAATCAATAAAATTAAATTGAATTTCGTGGGAATCTGCAGCACAAATTTAAAAACCAAAGCACTATTTTCAAGTAAAGCAGGAGGCTTTTTTTCTCGTATCATATTCGTGAAACATCAAAGTTTTAATTTGAACCTTTTCATATATATTTATAATAAGTCCAATTATCTTTATTTTTATGTACAATAAAAATACTTGGACTTATTATAAATACAATAAAATGGCCCAAATTAAAACTTTAAATAATGCGAATCTGATAGGTGCAAAAAAGCCGAATTGTATCCACCTCCTTTAATGCCTTTTTGAAGGATGTATTACGACATACCCTTTCTTATTTTAAAAAATAAAGGTGCTAACCCCGTTAAGGGTTTAAAGTTACAGTGATGAAATTAATGTATAAATAGGTTCCTTTAAAAACAAAAGTATACTAATCGAGGATTTTTTTTTAATTTTAACATACAAGGCCGTAAACCTTGCTGGACTGTTTTCGATGGGCCGCTCTATATACCTTACTTATATACCCGATGTAAAAATTAGTAATTTCGGGCATATTTAAAAACAACTAAAATTTTAAAAAATTGTTGGTATTTTTTTCTGCCTTATCTAAAAAACATATCTTACGGAATGAGATTTTATTATTGATGCGTAAAATGCACAAAGCGCGTTAAAAGGTTATTAATTTTGTTTTCGAAAAAAAAAACAATTTTAGGCAACCCCTGTTTACTATTCGAATGACAAGGTTATAAAAACACTCCATGTCTGTTTTGTGTATATTTAGCGGCCTATAACCATTTATTAATAGAATATCACGCAATTATAAGGTCTCTTAAGAAATAATTTATTTTTTATACGTTTATATTACTTACAATAAAATAAATTTATTTATTTTTATATCAGGTTAATTTTAAAATGTTGTAAAGTTTATTGCTTTTTAAAACGAAAAATTCGTGTATCGCAAAATTAGTTTTAGTACGACCTTTAAAGTGTTTTTATTATTAAACTTATTTTAAAATAGAAAACTTGATGCACAAGAAATGTAGTACTAGAAATTTACCCTTTTAAATTTTATGTTATCAACCTCCTAACAATTTTTTTATATATTTATTTTTTTAGACCACAATGTCAAAAAAACGAAAAAAAATATATATAATTTTAAAAAAAAATAATTTCGTGTTCGATCGCGATGACATAACGAAAGGAAAAGGTAAAAAATGGTATAAAAATAACTTGGCACCAATTAATTTAGGAAACTATCTGTTGTTTTCAATATATCTTGTTTTTTTACTATTTGGTTGTTAATATTTTAACTTATTTAAACTGTCCTGTTTTCTTAGAAAAATATATTTTTTTATTTACCTAGCTTAATCTTTAACAGAAGTCGTAAGATTAGGTAAAAATAAATAAATATTTATAAGGACAGGGGTGAATTCTTTTTATGCCAAGATCATTAACACCAGCCTCGTGTTGTATTTTTTATTCATCATTTAATATTCTTTTAGATTAAGATCATAAAGTTTCATTGCCCCCTTCTGTTCGTAATTATTCATTAATTCATCATGACCTTTCTGCACGACACATAAAAACTTTACGACTTGGTTCAGTATAAATGTGGACATTTTTCCTCAGATTATTTCTAATAAATAAAGAAAAATTTTAGATGTGTAAAAAATATAGCATCTATATACTTTTATTAACCCAAAATTATGTTTTTACAGGATATGAAGGGTCAAATAGCAAGGTGTCTTTTTATACTGTATCTGCGACAAGACTTCTTTAAGCCTATTTAAAAAACGTTATTAACCTTGACATTTATTTTCTGCTTTGTATTTTTTAAAATAAACTTTAGGCGTTCATAACAAAATTGGAAATATTCATTGTTGGGCGGACTCTATAAATTTTCGTCCCAAACTAAATATACGTTTTATTGAATTAACAACTCTTTGTGTGATAACAACATATTTTTAATATAACACCAACTATATCTAACAAAGTTCTGTCATAATCATGGATTTCTTTCTTTTAAAAAGTGGTGCATAGACCATAAGAAATCCAAATCTGTTAGTTTTTCGCTAACCTTTATCTGAAAAAACCTATAAAAAATAACCGTTTTCCAAGGTAAAAAAAGTTAAATAAATTCTTATTTAAGGGGGTTTTCTGGTCTAGAAGTTTTTAAAACATCGTATATTATGGAGAATATATGGGCGAAACCGTTTTGCCCGGTAATCTTTTCTTATAGTCGAAATACGCGATCATTCGGACCGGTCGTCCCGCATAATCAAGCACATTTCCAAAACTTTAAACGCGATTTCCCAAAACTCACATTTTTTTGCTGGGCGCATGGATTGCTGGAAAATTACTGGACCAAATGATGCCGCATGAATTGAACTGGCTAGGGTTGCAACCTCGAAAATTAAAATCGCTTTAAAATTTTAGATTTTACTTACGGTAAAAGACAAAAAAGTCGATTTTTTTAAAACCTTTTTTTAAATTGCCGCCATTTTGTGAAAAATTAATTTACTTTTTCGGGGTTTCGACCATAGCTACACTCATATATTTTAACAATGTTTTGGTATCGTCCGATTCAGACCTCCCAATTACCTGAACCAGGTGCGCCCGCCTACTGGAGCACGGCAAGCATGACCTTCTTCGGCACCGTTATTTGATTTCACCTTAAAAATATGTAAATGAAATTGAGGTGAAATCAGAGCTCCAAATTAGAAACTGTCAAGAGGATTTTTGAAAAGAATTGAAAAACAAGAAAAATGTTTTTTTTTTTGTAAAATCTGTTCTAAGTATTTTTGTCAGATAAATGTCAAAAAAATTGTCCATATAAAAAAATAACTTAAAGCCTTTTAAAGTTGGAGAGTAGATCCTTTGGAAAGTGATGGTTTTTAATATGTTGTTTTAAAAGGCTAAAGACAAACAGTTTTTTCCCATTCGCAGTTATAAATATTTTTCAGTGACAATTGTTTAAACAATTGCAAGGAATTGTTATTTTCCAACCGAACAATGTTTTTAAGTATTTTTTATTTAAATACAAATAAAAAAGGTCCCTATGACTTTTTACGATAAAGTTAATATTTTTGGAGATATGAATTTTTGAAAGTTCGGAAAATCTTAAATTTGGGTACTTTTGACTCATGAAAAATATATTAAAAAAAGGAATAAATATAAAAAAAATATTTTTTTATTCTTTATACAAGAGGTAATAATATTCTAAATTAAAATTAAAAATGTTTTATTGTTTATATCTGTTTTTTGATTGTTTATTAAGCGCGCTCACAAGTATGCGTCATTTACCTTTAAGAATCGCCGTCTCCCTAACTCATACGCAGCATCGGTTCTGTCATTATTTATCAATTATCTTAAAAACTATTAACTTTATCAAAATTGTTAAAGAAGCAATGTTATTACTAATTAAATTATCTACAATTTGTTTTTATAAGTTTTTTTTGTTAATCAATTTTACAAAAGTTATTAAAACTTGTAAGCGCGCTTAATAAACAATTAAAAAACAGATAAAAGCAGTAAATAAAAAATAAATCTCATCTTAGGATATTATTAATTATTGTATAAGGAATAAAAAAATAGTTTTTTCATATTTAATTCTTTTGTTTTAATATATTTTTCAATGACAGCCAGAAGAAATGCAAACGCCTGACGCTGGCTCTGTTAATTTCCCCTAGCTTGCTTTGACTTCCTACAACTCTGCTCAAAAAGCGAAATTGCGCGTTCAGTGCTATGTCCGGAGCCGTTTTCACACTTGTCGCCAAATTTATATGAAAATTGACGAAATACAAGTTGTAAAATAGAGTTTAAAGTATAATAAGCAGTGTATTAAATAAATTTAAATTGAACAATTATGGTTAATTAGCCGAGTTGTGCGAAATATTGCTAAGAAATAATTAAACTGTAATTTTATAAAAACTATTTATCGGACAGCGTCCGATCATATTATAAACAATGATTTTTCGGAAAATCAGCTTTCCAACTCTAAAATGATCCCCCCTAATAATGTTTTTTAAAAATGGTCAAATTTAGCTGTTTCTCCGACTCTTCTCTACGAGAGGCACTATCAAGTTTTTATAAAAATCACTTTGTTTTAGGTCCTTTACCGTTTTATGAACATTATTGCGATTAAATAACAATTTGATTAAAATGTTTGACTTTAAATGGTAAAATTGATCTTTTTTATAGACTTTTTCATATAGAAAACAGTGAAAAGCTAACTTTTGTACAGAATTTGAATTTTTATGTTCTATGTGCCACTTTTTAAGCAATGGTACTAGTGGTTTGTTGTTAAATTTTGGGTGCAAAACAGCTATTATATTGGTATCTAAACTGTACAACTAGGTAATAGTAATGTTGGAAAATTAGGAAGTAAGCATCCCCTTGCGACAAAGCATACATCGGGCCAACAAATAAAAAAAAATTCAACCAGGGTCTGGGAACACACAAACAGCATAACAATAGGAATAATACATAAGCTCTATTCCAGCACACACATGAGACAGGACTCATAATACATTTCCAAGATGCCAAAGAAACTGCACCCATAAACAGTGCAGTCTCGATGCGTATACTTTTGTTTGCGGTGGGACATATTTACACATTAATTTCATGACTGTAACCTTAAACCCTTAGCGGGGGCGGCATTTACCATTATTTTTTTAAATTCAAAAGGGTATGTTGTGGTACTTCTTTTGAAAAAGCATAAAATTTGAAAATAATGCTTCTTTCTTTAAATTTGTGCTGCGGATTCCCGAGAAATTTAATTTAATTTTATTGATTATTATTTGCTTGTTATCTTATTGCCGTTCACCTTCATACAATAAAAGCAACTGTTTAAAGTGTGACATTGTGCAGAATATCGGTGGCATTTGTTGACATTTATTACTGATGCCGTTCCGTAAACCTTATAAGTATTTAGGTTGCATATATTTTTGATTTTAGATGTCTCCACAAATAACATTAAGCGGAGATGAATCGGGAAATATTGCGGGCCATTTCGATAGCGTTCCTCCTCATAATCCATCTACCAGGAAACGTTTATTCAGTAACTGCCGTACCTACAGATAATACATTATGGGCAGATCTTGCTAAAATATCGAATTTCCTCCATGGTAACGTTGGTCGTTTTCTATAATTTTGATTAGCACGGGGTTGAAGGCATTCTCCAACAAGTCTAACTAAGTATCTTCATTTAAATTTCCCGGTAAAAAAATGATGCAATTATGTAAATGCCAAAAACACCAACCCTTTCATTAGAAAGTTTTTGGGTACTTAATATAGGGTTATATTTTCAATATTTCGTTTATAATTTGTCACCGGACCATTTTGCCAGAAATTGGCTATTAACGCTAGGATGTTACCATAATATACATAAATATCTGCATCATTTTTATTAAACAAAGATGTCAGCATTACCTTGTAAGTCTGCAGAAAACGAAAAAGCCCTTGAAATAGAAAAACGAAGAGTCTCAATAAACGAACGCCTCTTGCCACGTTGAAACACCGCCTCCCTTGATCAGCAAAGTTAAAATACGGTGGGTAAGGTTAGTTACTGGATCGGTGACCGTCAGTAAACAGTATTGGGTGTGGTTCAGAATTCAAGGTAAACTGAATTTTTGAAAATTTAAAGTATACTATCGTCGATGCAAGCAACTGGGCTAAAACATTGTCAAGTTGATGGCATTTCCGGTTCTAGGGGAAGTAGGTGTCAACTTGCTTATTTTAAATAAAACAATATATATAATATTTTATTTTTACATTATACAGAAGATTTCGGGCAGATTTTATGTATCATATTCCACACCTAAAACAAAGCGTTTTTGATATAATTATGTTTTTTCGTCAAATATCTCATTTGCAGATCCTAAAATAATTGTAAATTTTTGCTATTGAAAAACCTATTTATTATTTTTGGTTTTGTTTTCTTGACCGTTTGCAATATTAAACTTTATTACTTGTTTTTTTTTTCGGTCATTTTTTAAATAAAAATCGGGGTTTTTTTAAATTTACTTTCCCCGGGTTTTTTAAAATTTAAAACCCTCATCAGAATATTTTTTTTTTTTTATTTTTAACATGATGAATTTTGAAAAAAAAGAATGATTGTATATAATTTGTAAACAACCACTGAACAAGAATGTATAAGAATTTATCTAGTGCTTGTAATTTTTACAAATAGTTGGTAAGTGTTTACTTTACAAAAAATTAATTTATACAATCATACTTTTTTTTAAAATTCATCATGTTAATTAAATACAATAATAGAAAAATATTTTTAGATATTCTGATGATGGTTTAACTAAATAAACCGAAACGTCAATTAAACATTGATTTTTATTTAAAAAAAAAACCGAAAAAAACCCCAAAAAAAAATAATAACTATTTATTATTTATTTCTTCTGGATGTTATTACCAGAACGTCTATGGTAGCACTACAACGGTGGCTAAAAGGTACCGTAAAGTTTAATATCTGATGTTATGTTACTTGGATGTTAACGAACTGTATATATTAAGCCGTTTACCGGCTCCAGACCCAAATTTTTAAATGTCAATACTCGGACTACCCAAACTCTTCGTACTGTTAAAAGCTAACTTTATCTGCCCCCGGGGCCTGTATGGTCGGCGGCGTGCTGCCGCTGGTGGCCCGCAAGATTGGCGTGGACCCGGCTGTGTTCTCCACGCCGGTGGTCTCGACGCTGGTGGACGCCACCGGCCTGATCATCTACTTCAGCATCGCCCAGGTGATCCTGGCCAGCATGCTGTGACAGTGTGCCAATTACGTCACGGTGACGTAATTGAAGTGGGATTCCGGCCCGTCGGACGCAGGAAACAGGGGCGGGTCAGGCAGTCCGACCCGGCACCCGGAGCCGTTCCGCTGACAGGTCCGGACAGCCGACCCACGCGGGACGGACAGTCAACCGGACCTTGAGCGACGACCGACACCGGGACTGCGGAGCGTCGACACGGCAAGCAACGCAGGCGTGGCCGGCATGGTCATGGTCACGCAAGCACGCGCCCGGCGGAACTGCAGGCGCCGGCAAGGCGGGCACCCGGGCGACGACAGCGACGTGGTGGCGGATGCTGACATACTGCGACACAGTAACCTGACCGTGCCAGGCTGACCAGCATCTCCACTTTGCCGATAATATACATTATGACACTTTGCGGATTCGCGCGTCTCCCCGTCGCCACAGACTGACCTGTCTCAATCCAGTTGGCATATTTCGCACCCTATCTGACATATTACGGATTCACCCTTCCCTTCTCACTACACCTGGCATACGCTTGCAGACACTGGACCGTTCAACACAGAAGTCTTCGAAGGCCCGGAATTCCGCGCAACGGAACGGACCACACGCGGGTTCTCCTGAGCCTGGATGGTGAGGTTCAAAACCTTGCCCTCCCCCCCCCGTCACTGTCCGAGATCCCCGTCGAGCAAGCCGAACCAATCCGCGAGTTCTTCGCCTGGAGCCACAAGCGCAACTACGAGGGATACTGGTTTTCTACGACACCCGTGACCACATCCGCTTCGAATCCCTACTGGAGCGGCAGTTCCTCATGTCAGCCGACCATTGTCGCCATCAGCGCGCAACCCTTGGCACTTCTCTGGCCGACGAAAAACAGTATCTGAAAGCGGTAAGAGTCTGCGATCACACGTTCCTGACTTCTTTTGCCGCACCGCCGATGGCAACGGTCTCGTTGTTGACGGTCGGCGTCCCGACAAAACGGCCCTTCCGGTTTTAGAGTGCGTTGATCCTGGCCTGGAGCCCTCCGGAGTGGATCAGTGACCGCAAGATGTAGTGGCTGAGGTTCCTGAACCCGAGTGCGATGCCACGCAGGTGCTCCAACCGTCCGTTGATGGCCTCGACGGGGCCATTGGAAGCGCCGGTGTCGAAGTACGCGAGGATCTCGGCCCGTCGTTTCCACATCGTCCGACCCAACTGCCCCAGCTCCTGGACCCCGGCGGGGAGATCTTTCCGGATCCGGCACATGATTTTGTACATCCACCTCTTCCCGACCCGACGGTCAGGATGCTCATAGGCTGCGATGATGTCCTGATACGTCCAGTGCGTGACATCCACAGCCGTGTGCCGCTCATCAGCGAACACCGCGTCCAGCTTCGCCTTCTGCCTGTCGGTCAGCAGTCCCATCCGGGTCAACAGGATCCGACGCACCCCGTACAAGGGATCCCCTGACCTGCCGCGATGCCCACAGGTGTCCTGTTGGATCCGCTGCCGGGTCATAGTCAGCTTGTCGGCAGCCAGGTGCACGACGTGGAACGGGTCCATCACCTTCCTCGCCTTCGGCAACTGCTCGGTGGTGGCGGTGTGGTAGCCGGCGAATCCGTCCATCGACACGACTTTCACCCGGTCGCGGAAGGACTTCTCCCGGGCGGCGAGCCAGCGGCGCAGCACCTCAGCGGATCTGCCCGGCACCATGTCCAACAGCCGGGCGGGCCCGGTGCCGTCCACGTTCGGCGTCAGGTCGACGATGACGGTGACGAAACCGGGAGTACCGTCGCCACGGCGGTGTTTCCATTTGTGCTCGTCCACCCCCAGCACGCGGACTCCGGCCAGGTGGGTGGGATCAGCGTAGATCAGCTCCCAGGCCTGTTCGAGGGCTACCTGGTTGACCAGACCCCAGCCGATGTCCAGGGACTTCGAGATCGCGGCAACGCTCATGCGGTCAATCGCCAGGCGCTGGAGGATCCAGCGGGTGCAGCGGTCGGTGAGCTTGGCTTTCCGCTTCGCGCACACGAGTTGCTGTTGAAAGATCTTTGTCGCACAGGCGGTGTTGGTGCAGGTGAACCGGGGTAGCCGGATCCGTAACCGGGTGGGATGCCCGACGACGGGCAGGTCCACGAGTTCACGGATCCGGTGATCACGCAGCCGGCCTTTCATCCCGCAGGCCGGGCAGGAGGCATCCTGTTCCACCGGGCGGCAGGTGATCCACGTGTGGCGCTCATCGATCGCGGCGCCCGTGATGGTCAGGCCGAGTTCAACGGTCCGGATGATGGTGTCAGCAATAAGAGACGTAGAATCGGGCATAGGTCCTCGGGGCGAAAGATGGTTGTGTAGGAGCTTTCATCTTCACACCGGGGACCCCTACATCTTGTGGTGGGTCCCGATCCTCATACTTGGTACCTCATCCCGGCCACGCACCCCAGATCCGGAAGAGCCGTTTACCTTGGGGAAACTCATTTTAGTGGGCATGCAGCACCTGATGGAACTTGGTGTGAAGAAGAGGCAAGCTATATTTTCCGCGTAGAGTCGCCCCCTCCATCCAAGAAAAGCGGCAAGAAACGAAAGAAGAAGCGTGGAGGC
>JAHBCN010041677.1:0-10821 GCA_019359885.1 Listronotus oregonensis | reverse complement strand
TTGGGTTTTCCCCACCCTTTGCCCTTATGGTTGAAATTACCTGGAAAATGCTTTTAACGGCAATATTATTGGTCCACGGTACCGGATACTTTGGCCAGCCAGGCCCCCTTGATCTTTCACCGAATGACTTCTTTCTGTGGGGTCATTAAAAAAAGTGTCATTTATAAAAGTGAAAATTTTGGGGAGAATCTAAACCAGCTACAAAACGCTATTTCGTTAGAATGTAATAAAATTTCGCAATATCAACCTAGCAACGTTAGAAAAAAATTTTATGACCAGGGGGTTTTTTTTTTTAGCTTTTAAAGGGGGGGGTTGTTTGAACATTTGTTTAAATTTAAATTTTTTTTTATGTAATTTTCTATTTTTTTAAAAAAAATTTTTTTTTTTTAATTTTATTTTTCCACGCCTATAAAATATTAAGAGTTTAGTTCTCTTTTTTGGGGATCTTTTTTGATTTTCTGAGTTAAACATTTAAAATTTTTTTTGCGAGGCCCCTTTGAACTTAAATTTAAATTTTGGCAATAAAAGGGGGAAATTAAAAAAGGTTTTTGGGGGAAAAAAATAAATATTGAAAATATTTCAGAGACTGCTGTTGGTTTAATTAAATTTTTTAGTATGAAAAAATTTTTTTTTTTAATGATCGATAAATAATTTTAAAAGTTAAATTTTATTGTTACATTAAATAAAAGGTTTAATAAAAAAATAATGTTAATGTATCTTTTACTTTGAATGTAATGGTTGGGGAATTGATGAAAAAAAAAAAATTCCTTGTTTTGGGGAAAAAGGTCAGATTTGACAAAGCCTTATAACAAATTGTTTTTTGGCTGGTGCCTATTTGGTTTTACCTAACCCCAAATTTGGTAATTTTGCAATTACATTTAATTGAATAATTTAAGATTCGCTTTTAAAAAAAATTTTTTTAAACTTGGCACAGAGTTTTTCAGTTTCCCCCTTTAAAAAATTTTTTTTTTCATTTTTTTCTGAAAAAAGTGGGGGAATAATTAACCCCCAACATGGGATTTCCTATTTCCTTTTGGGGCACACCACCCGGTGCGCCGATTTTTAATACACTGTATTTTTTAGAAGTGAACATTGAGATATGGGTTTTTTTAAACCCAAAGGGGCTATTTAATGCATCAGTGACTCAGATTAGGTATACAATATTTACCTGCTTAATAACACCTTTTTCTAATAAACTAGCTTTCTTGGCTGTCATTACAAAATAATGAGTGTCATCCTTATAGTATACAATATTTTTTCTATTCTGGTTTCTTTTGGGGGATCTTTAAAAATTTTTTTTTTAAAAAAAAAAAGGCTACACCACTAATTTCTTCACTCTTGCTTCAGCCTCAGTTTTTTTGTTGAAAAATTTGGGGGTTATAGCTGAAAATAAGCATTAAAAATAAATATTGTAATCCAAAAATAATTACTTTTTTTTACCAACCTATAGCTAATTTTCCTCTAAATTCTTTTCTTTTAAAGCCTTGTAATGTGTTTCGTTTTCCATCAGCGCCTATAATTACATCGAACTCGTATTGTGAAACGGGGTGATTTTCGGGTTTAACTGCAGCCCTCCATCCAGTCTCTAAAAAAATAATACTCGTAAAAATAAACAAATATATTTCAGTATTTTTTATAGCTATAATTTATCAATGTTACTTTTTATTTTCGGTTCATTTCAGACGACTCTATATGGCGCCCCGTAATTTTTTTCCCCCCCCAGACCATCGAGGGCAGGTAAAACGATAATGTCCATTGACTTTTTTTAAGTGAATCCCCGATTACTGGTTATGAAGATTAAACGACCATATTTGTCACATTTCTCAAAACATCAGACATACATTTGGATTTTAGGGACTTATTTCACTGGTATAATTTAAAATATAAGATCTTTTGTATGTAAAATGGCTGTCTCACGCCTATATGGTGCAGAGAAAAAAAACCGGGAAAAAAGCGATCTGTCAGTTGCGTCTAAAATTTCTAGCATGTTCACTAGTTGGGGAAAAGTGTCTTCATTGTCGCTTTTTTTCGTCACATTCAACAGACTGACTTTCTTCTTGGTCTGTCATCTGGGTTTAGCGCGTTAACTGCGTGCTTGACAAATCTCCGCTCTTTCCCCTTCGGTTTAACATTGTCCTTCAGGAAAAAGCAGTTGTAAAAATTTTCGGCCTTTGGGGATGGAGGCGCATCCTCATCCAGATCCCCAGCAGCAATAAGTGCCTACTTATCCAAAAGCGAGAACGCTGGTTTCAGCTGGTTACCGGCGCTGACCTGTTTTCCTGTGTGCTTGTAATTTTAAAAAAAACGGGGTTCATTTTAAAAGCACATAAGCGCGACTCGGCGCTGACTGCCGGTAAGCGGAAATCTGCTTTAATTTTTGTACCCATACTCTACACATTCTAAGGCAACTAAAAGAATGACGCCACGAACCGTCTGGCACTACAACTCGGCCTTTTGGGATGGTCTGAGAAATTTCTTTGCTAGCTGCTCTTGGGATCCTACCTGCTTTTCCACTCACGATCCTTGCAAAATGGGGAACCACTCACCGAAAAATTTTTTAACTAGGCATTGAGAACTATATTTCCCCATACCAAAAAAACCCCCATAACTTAAATTTAAAAAAACCGTGATTTTGTAAATACTGTGACAAAGCCAGACTTTTAAAAATCCAACCCCAAAAAAAAGTTTCTTTAAAAACCTAGTTCCGAAAATCAAAAATTTAGCATTCAGGCAAGAATCAGTATAAAAAAACTATTTCAGAAGCCAAAGACCGTTTTAACAATCGGATAAAGGATAAAGTCTTGCTCGAATGGCAGTAAAGCCTTATGGTCCTTTGCCAAAAATATTAGTCAAAATTTTTAAAAATTCTTATCCACCCCTAATTTTTTTAAGAGGGTTTTCTCTACCCCTAAAGGAAAAGCCAAACTTTTTGCCAAACAATTTGCTGCCAATTCACCCTTAATCCTTCTTTTTAATTTTTCCCTTTTTTCCCTTGCTCCTGTTCATAAAATATCCGATATCATTTTTTAAAGTCAAGCAGATCAAGCGAACCCTTTTTCTTAATCCCAAAAAAACGTCTGGGCTGTATGGGAAAAACAGCAATGGGTTAAAAAAAAGTGCTCCCGAGCTTGCACCCATCCTAATTCGTCTTTTTCAAATCTCTTATGACTCGGGCATATTTCGGGGGAGCTGGAAAGCTGCACGTGTGCAACCTGCCCAAAAAAAGGATGCAAATTAAAAATTTTTTCAAATTATGGAAACTAAAAAAATTATTAATTTCCAAATCCTAAAGTATTTGGGCCCAAAAAATTTTTAAAATCACAGACAATATGGATTCTGCCACAGAAGATCCACAGCTGATCTTTCTTTTGTCTTACACAACTAGAACAAGCCCCCTTACTTTTTTGGGGAAACCCCCAAACGTTCCCCCTTATATATCAAAACTTTTGATCGGGTTAAATATGATGGACTCCTTAAAAAAAATTCCCTTCCCCATGGTTTTTCCCCCTTTTAAATTTGCTCTTCCAGTTTTATCTCTAATCCACGTATATCAGTTATTGTAGATGGAAATTTTTTAGTTTTTTACCCTTAAATTTAAAAAAAATAAAAACCATAAAAGCAACAAAGTTAATCTTCTTGAAACAATTTTATCTAATTTTAAAAATTAAATTGCTAGTTTATTGAATCACTTTCTACAAATTTTGGTTTATCAAATTTCAAAAAAACTTCTGTATGCACCTCTACGCCTAACAGTAAAGCCACCTTTTAATAATATACACTGTATCTCCTAATACTGATATGATCTATGGAACCAGCACAAAATTTTTAAAAAAATTTTTTCGCCCAGCATGCGCCCCATCCTCTTAAAAAGGGGCCCAGATGAAGCACGTTGTTTCGGGATAGGCGGTCTCGTTTTTTTTCTACAACCTAGAAAAAAAAACTTTAGTACTGCAAGTTGTAAAAAATATCTAAAGATAATAAATTAAAGATGAAATAGTTATAGTTCATAGTTAGTTATAGTCTTTTAATTAGACTTAATACATGGGTCATTTTTTTAGGGGGAAAAATTGGCCCCTTTTAGCAAAAGGGAAAAGGGGGATAACCGTCACTCTTCAGCGTTTTACTTTGGCGATTATTGAAATGCAGACAATTAAAAAAAATAAAAAAAAATTTCCCGATAAAAAAAAAAAAGTCTTTTTTTAAAGCCTCTAAAATATATGGGGAAAATTTTTTTAAAAAACATTTTTAAGCATAATAATTTATTTTTATACAAAAGCAGAAGTTTTTTTCTGCCAGCAACGAAAGGGGGATGTTTTTCTTGGGAGTATGCGGGGGTTACTGTATCAATCAAAACTTTTTTTTTCCCCTTTTCAGAGAATAGCTCTGGACGTATTATTATTGTAGTTCCCCAATGTAGTACAGAAAAAAAGATTGGCTCAAAATTTTTTTTTCCTGCCTCGATTTTTCCCCCAAAATTTTTAAAAAAGGAAAAAATAGCCCAAAGATCAAAGTTTATATCTTGCCGAGGAGTGCTTTCATCCTGGGGGGGTTTTTCCCCCCCATCTTGGGGTAGAAATTTTTTTTTTCTTTTTTTTAATACAAAAATCAATTAAAAAAAAAAAAATTTTAAGAAAAAAAATTCTATACATTTTTTTTTAAAATAATAATTTTTAAGTTATTCGCGATTGAAAGTAAAAGTTTTTCGACGAAAAATTGGGGTTTTTTTGGGTTTTCCGCGAATAACTCAAAAAAATATGCATTTTATCAAAAAAGCTGCAAAGGGGGAAAAATTTAGCTTATAAAAAAAACCAAAAAAAAAAATTCTTTTTATAATATCTCTACAACCAATACGGACCGGGGGTAAGGGGGTTTTTAATAGGCGTTTTTCCTTTTTTTTTTTTTAGCTTATTGCAAAGCCACATGAAAAAAAAAAGGGCCCAAAAAAATTTTTTTTCCCCTTTTTTGGCCCCGGAAACGCCTTAAAAATCAATTTTAAGTTTGAATTTTGTAGGCCCGTCCTCACGGGGCCCCAAATTTTCATTTGGAATTTCTGCTTTGTTGTCATTTTTTGTTATTCGATACGCCTGTCATCAAATATCGATAGGGGAACATCTACAAAGTTGGCGTTTCCTGTCAATTGTCATATTGTCAATGTCAACCTGTATAAGCTGTAACCTCTAATATTTATTAATAATTTCAATTTGTAAATAGTGTGTTTTTTTTTCCAAAATTTCCCCAATTTATTACTATAGTTATTATTATCGCCAAACTTTCCTTGATATAACCCCTTTTTTTACGGTAAATTTCCGTTATTTTATTAAAAAAAAAAAAAAAAGTGTATTTGGGTTTTTTACGGATTTGCGTCCGATAAGTCTGCTGTAGGTATTGTCCAAGATTTGGGAAAAAAAAATAGTCTATAGCCAAGCTAACTTTTTTGGGGGGAAAATGTTATTCCCAATCTGCAATCGGGTTTCCCCAAAAAGCACAGCACTGCTACGGCACTTGAAAATGTTTTGGACAATATCGTGGCCGATTTGGATGCGGGAATGGTGGCGTCCTCGTTTTGCGGGTTTTTTTCGAAAGCTTCCGACACTTTAAACCGGGGAGCTGCTTTTTTAATTTTTGCCCACTGGGAAAATTTGGGGGACAAGGGGGAAAATTTTTTTTGAGTCCTACCTTTCCGAAAGGTCACAGAGGGGTGCTGCAGGAGCATATGTCATCTTTGTTGCCTGTAGAAAGATGCCCCCAAAAGGTTCGATACTGGCCCCCGGTTTTTTTTTTTGATATACTCGGCAGATATTTTGAAACGTATAGAGTTGGTTCCCCTCCCCGGCATATGCTGATGATATTCAGTTAAAATATATTTTTCCCCCCTTATGAACATCATATTGCTGAGTGTAACATAAACAGAGAGCTAAATTTTAAAAAATGATTATCGGGAAAAAAACCTTTTATTAAACCCCAAAAAAAAGTCACAGGTTCTCTACTTTGGTGGGGTCAAGGCTGCCCCCCCTTAGCGAGAAGGTGAACTTTTAAAAATTAATGGACAAACTGTCCGGGGGGTAAAATCAGCGAAATCGTTGGGGGGCGTAATGGTGGGGGCCTTTTTTGTTTTGTTCCCCCTAAACAAAAAGGGTTATTTTCGGGTTTTAAAATTATAAAATCCCCAAAGGGGGGTTAGCCCCCAAAACCCCAAAGGGTGTTTGTTAAACCCCCTAAAATTTTTTTTTTTAATTCCCTTTTAGGGGTTTTTTTGGTTCTTTTTGATTTTTTCATATCGGCGGAAGGGGTTCAACAAAAAAATTATTTGTTTGTTTTCCCCTTTTCCTTGATCATATCAAAAAAATCAAAAGGTTTGAAATGGCTAAAAAAGGCAAATAGAAGACGGTTGCAGTTTGCCGTTTTCTTGCATAAAATTATGACCTCTGGCATCCCTGACTACCTGCGCGCAAAACTAATAGCACGCGACACCCTCCATAATATAACTATACGCAATGGAAGTTTTGGGGTACCGAGATATTTTTTCGACTTTGTTTCGGGGGGGCTTTACTTATCAGGCTACAAACCTCTATAATAAATTACCAAACGATATTAAATCTTTAAAAGTTGAGGGGGTTTTGGAGGAGATACTGAGCATTTCTGTTTCAATTACAGTAGTTTTAGGCATCCCATATTATTCTTTAGTTTGAAGTGTGTGTTTAAGGGGTGAAAATTTAGCATTTATTAAATCTTCTTGTATTATCTTATTTTTTTTTTTTAAAATTTTATTTTTTTAAACTTTTTTCCCTTTTTATTTTTTATTGTGAGAACTCCAGCCTGTTGGGGGGTTATATGGTGGGGGGAGCCGATTACTAATTGGCTAAATATCGCCCTAATATATTGGCTGTGATAGGGTTAATTTTTTAAAAACTCATCTTATAGATGTAATATTCCTAACTGTGTTATTATAACCTTTTTTACTTAATAAAAGACGATTATTATTATTATTATTATTATATAAGAAAATTCACGGATATAATGACTTTAAATTGTTGTCGGTTCATTACCCCTTATTCTATTATACTTAAAATCCTATTTTTGCTCTAAAAAACCCAAAAACAGGGGCAATAAAATTTATATTCTGGCATTAATGGCACTCCAGGAATTATGATGTTTTTCCAGAAACCGTTCTGGTCCCGGGGAATTTAATTCCGGGAAGTACGCTATGCGCTGTTTAAACCCCGGGAAAACTATCTGAAGAACCGAGGTTTCCGGGGGCTGACGATTTGGCGACGCTGTTGTTTTTTTTTTTGTTTTTCAAAAACTTATCCTGAAAATCGATTACTATAAGAAAGCGCATTGCAATTTACGGTTAAATGTGATGTGTTTTTTATAGTTTAAAAAAAATTTTTTTACATTATTTTGCTACTAAAAAACCATAAATACAGAGTAAAACAAAGGGGAAAGGAATAGTTACTTTTTAAAAAAGGATTTAAATTTAATAATAATAATAATAATATATTGCTTTATTGTCCTATAAGAATACGAGTTTATGTATGTATACCTTTTCGGCAAAGACAACAATAAGTTTGACTAAAATTTAAATTTTTTGAAAACTAGTTATATTCTAAATACTGGGCCGGGGGTTTAAAGGTGTTTTGGGAAAATATTTTAAAAAAAAATTGTCCAGGCGTGAGGGGCAGGGGAAAAGGGGGGGTTGGCCCCGGGGGTTTTGCGCAATGAATAGTAGGTAAGGGGCCAAAATTCCCCAAATTTTTTGTTACTATCATAAAGTTGACATCTAAATGTCAAATTCAAGCATTCATTTTTTTTTTTTTTTTGAAAAAAATTTTTGGTTATTAAACGATACTACCATAGAATATTTAAAATTATTGTGTAATTTTGGGTTTTTTCATCTGAAAATAATATAGAAAGAATAGATTGCGCCACTTTAAGCCTTCTATTTAAAAGGGCGATATTTTTGGGGGTTTTTGTATTTTTCCCAAAAAAAACTTAGTAAATAAAATAAAAAAAACGTTTTTTTAAAAAAAAAATTTAAAAAAAGTTGTATGATAGTTTTTAAAATCACAAATTTTGTGATAAAAAAAAGGGAAGATAGTGTAAATGATTTTTTAACTTATCCTAAGATTGTGGTTTTTCCCTTTAAAAAAAAAATTTTTTTAACTGCATATCTTTTCCCAATAACATACATTCATGGGACAGAATAACAGGGGGGAATAATGTTTAGTAACCTTTTTTTGGAAACCATTTAACAGAAACCCGTTAAATATTATGTGTCTACAGTTTTCCTGTTTAAAAAAATTGATAATGTAAGTTTAAAAAACCAAAAAAAACTAATTTTTTAAACAAATACAGAAAAAGCAAAAGGAACTTTAACATAAAATTGTACTTTTTTTATTCAATTGAGGGACCTTTTATAAATTAAAATTTGCCTGGTCTGCCCAGTAATTAATAATTTTGATCCTTTATCGGGGAATTTTTTCTAAATTTTAAATGAAATAAAAGTAACTAAATGAAAACCCTTTTTCTTTTTAAAAAAACCACAGAAATACACAAACATTGGAAATCATCAAAAGATAGTTAAGATTGCCTTACTTTTCTCACTAATATTTCCTATGAAATTTTCATTTTCTATAATTCATAATTGATATATTATTTTTTTATTCGGCTACCTAACGTTACGTCCCCAAAGAAGCACCTAATTTAAATATAAAAATACTTACCTAAAGTAAAAAATGCTGGTATTTACCCTTAGATTTGCAAGCAAATCATAAAACCCTTCAGTCATTTTGTTACGATATAAAAAAGTAACAAACAATAAACACAAAATTATGGCCACAATTTATAAACATTAATCACTAAAATAAAAGGTTTTAATAAATCCAAAAAACTTACACAACCACAAAATATAATCACACAAAGCAAAAAATCGAAACTAATACTTTTTCAAAAAGTATAATGTGTTGCCTAACTACACACTAATTTACCAGTGTGTAAGTAGGCACCACATTAAATTATTTCGGGAATTTCGTTATTGCGCAAAATCGGTGGGGCCAACTCTGACAGTTATTTTCATACTGGGCTGGACATTTTTTGATCGAATGGGCCATAGCATTGGGCTTCCATACACCTTTAAACTTCCTTGATACTAGCAGGTAAATGATTCAATATGTTTTTAAATCATAAAATAAAGATTTTTATTAATAAAGTAGAATATGGATTTGGAAGTTAAAGTTTAGAATTTTATTTTGGTCTAGTACTGTGTAAAAAATTCTTAGTAGGTATTATTAAATCAATATTTTTTGTATATTAAAGATACTGTTTCCAAAATATCTCTAAAGTATTTAAATTCTTTTTTATATAAATAATGGTTTACGTGTCTTTAGACTTAGCTTGACAAATATATCAAACTGCTCTCTTTTGCAATAAAAACATAAAATATAATATATAGATACTGATAAAAAAAAAATTAAAGAACAAATGCCATATCTTATAAATGATTTAATTAAAGGAAAGTAAATAGATTTTAAAATTGAAATTTTTTCCAATTCATAAAAGATGAGATGCAGAGTATTAGATGCAAGTTTACTACATAATTTCTAATGTTATTTAACTTAGCTTAACATCGACATAAATTCCTAAAAATTTAGTACATGGAGATGATTTTGTAATTACATCTTTTAATTAAGTACCTACACATAAAAATGTTAAAATATTAGTTTTAGTTAAATTAAAAAAAAGCCAGTTAGAGTTACACCATGATTTTTCTTGTTAAAATATCATTTTAACCACAACATAAATAAAAAAAAATCTTTAATTTAACTCTGTTACCTTCTAACTGTGGTTAAAACTAAGGATTCTATACAGCGATCCGGGTTTAAAAAAACTAAATAATCTCCACAGAATGGCGAAGGTACGTAAATAAGTTTTGTGCCTTTGGGGTCGTCCATTATTAACGTGATGTTTTTCGGAATTTTTTAACACCCCTCCTCCTGATGATAGTGATAACTAACGCCCCCCCCCCACCAGAAATCACGTTAATTTTTTTAGCACAAAGTATCTTAAAAATCTTAGCATGTTATTTTTAATTACAGGTAAGTGTAATCTATTTTACCTAATTTTGGAAAATTAAGGACCGTGCATCTTGTTTTTGACTTTTCTATTGTTTAGAAATAGCACAACAATAAGTTTGACTAAATAGCTACACGCGATATCTCCCCCACCCCCCTTTTCTTCTTGCGATGTTTTGAACCCTCTTCCCCCTTTCGAGCCTCACGTAATTATTGGACTACCCCTTTCTAAAAAATCTAAAAAATACTTAGGAAAATAATTTAAAGTGAAACAAAAGAAATACGATAATTATTTTCTTAATAAAACACCTTATTTATTACTTTGTTTGTGAAAGCGTGGCTTTGTTTAAGTTTTGGTGAAATAAATTTCGTATTTATTTTTTTGAAACAAGAAAATTAATTTAATTTCTAGTAAAAAATTGCATTTAAATTTTTTTAAAGACTATAACTAACACTTGATACTTAAACCAAAACACAAAGTCAGTATTGTGTGACACTTTATACACACGATTCTTTCTGGAACATTAGAAAGAATTATTTGTCCTTGACCATAGGTTTAAAATTTTCTATCATGCAAGTTTAAAATTAAAATATCTCAAAAACCGTTAAGTTTATCGAGTTAATTTAATAATACTTTTTATGCAAAACTACAAAATCATGTACAAAAATATTATTAATACTATGACCAGAAAAATTAGGACGGTAAAAAAATAAATAAAGCTTCGCTACGCTACTGGTCCATCATAGTTAT
>JAHBCN010041676.1:0-150665 GCA_019359885.1 Listronotus oregonensis | reverse complement strand
TTTGCTTCACGAGACAAGGGGGATAAATATGATCGGTTTACAGAATCATGTACAACAGAATACCAGTATTTCTTTAAATCATTATATATATAACTCCATCAATATCTTTAAATATAATTCACGTGAAATCGAAGACTACGTAAAAACTATTTGTTCAGAAAACCCGCTCATTGTAATTGATCCCTCTAACATGGCTCTGGATAACACGGCTGTGCAGACAGATCATCAGGCATCATTCATTTCTGAAATGATGAATCACTTTAGATGCACGTTAACACCTGATGATTTTCATGTAATGTTATTTCTCATCCGTTCACTGGAACCGAAAGGCTTTCTCAAAATCTCTCCAGAGGCGGTTCAAACTGAAACAAATGCCGCTCTGGAAAAAATCAATCATTTAACAGAACAGTTAAAAGCATATGAAAACCGGGGTATCGGCTGCAAAGACGCCCTGGACTATATTGCCTTTCAGCTGAATACTGCCAATCAATGGAACGCTTCACTTTTTAATCTTTTCTCAAGCCATTTAAGTGATATTTACAATAATAATTTTTCTTTTTTAAAAGATATGCCGGATATTTCAGAACGCGAATTTAAAGCATATATCGAACATATCAAACAATTTTGCGATTTAAGTCCTCTGTCCGGTGATACTGTACCTGAAATTTATCCGGATGCTGAAATCACCTTCATAAATGGTGTTCCGGAGATTAAAATGAATGATTATCTGTTGAATCAAATCCGGTTTGAGCCGGTTAAAACAGGGACTTCATTCGATGACAAAAGTGCCGGATATAAACGTCAGTACGATGAACTGGTATCACTATTGAATGCGAAAAAGATGTATTTATCTCAAGTCCTTTCCATCATTACAGATACCCAGTATGATTACTTGTCCGGTAAAACAAATTTCCTGCGTACCTTAGACCAGTCCGCACTGTCAGAACAAACCGGTCTGAGTCATGCAACCATCAGCAGACTCATATGCAATAAATATGTACTGACTCCCCGTGGTGTCAAACTTGTAAAGTCTCTCTTATCCAAAAAATGCGCCAAAGGATGGTCCGTCAGTCATGTAAAGTATCTTATCCGGAGTATCTCAGACTTTGAGACATTGTCAGACAATAAAATTTCTAAGCATTTATCTGAACAAGGGGTTTCCATATCAAGACGTACGGTAAATAAATATAAACATCAGATCCTGAATGGTTAAATTTCAAGACTGAAACGTATATTTAAAAATCCAGCAGATTCCGGACATTATACTGTCTCCATGCTTTTTCCTTACAATTTTTAAAAGCCCTGCCGTTGACTTAACATGAATTAAGTCAACGGCAGGGCTTTTAAGGATATTCCACATATTTTTCGGGTATTATGATACATTGTACGTATTGAGAAATACCATCACAATAACTATTGCCGCAAATTTCAATATCGATACCCCGTAATAACACCACATAGAGAAATATAAGTAACGCTTCACACTCTTCACTACATCCGGTGACACCCCGTATGCTTCAAGCATATTGACGGAATACCGGTTCTGCCAGATATATACGATACAATCTTTAATTGTCATAATAATATTTCCAACCAGAATCACAGTCAATACCATTATAATGATCGGAAAACTCGGGATAATACCCACATCATCAGTAAATACCGGAGTAAACAATGCAAATACAGCCAGAAAGTACGCAAAATATATCAGCCATTTACTTAATGCGGTAATCCACCTGAATACCACGGTGATAAAGCCGGGATTCCCCATCCATTCGATAAAACCAATCATTTTTGCTGCACGGCCGAGAGAGACAGAATCTTCACTGTCTAAAAAACCGTCTTCCACTTCAAAACGAAACTGCTCATTTCCGGCATCGTCTTCAAGTCTTATCATTTCATTGTTATGCGGAATTACAATTCTGTAGTCCCCGTCCGACTCATTATTTGCAAACCGGAAAAATGCCTTTACCTTCTTATCACTTTCAATATATCCAGGTTTAATATCACGTGACATTTCATGACGGCTGAACCAGTTGAACCGCACACTCGTCAGATATATCACAACGATAATACCGAGAAAAATCGGTAACTCGAATAACAGCTGATCAATCAATAAGTTTTCCTCCTCTACCCAGGGTGACAGAATGAATATCATGCATAACGGCCGTACAGAGTGTATGTTCCCTGACAACTATTATCCGGGAGTTATGCTATTTCATTATACCCGGCCGTTTACCGCCATGTACTGTTAATAAGTATAACATCAGATACGGAATGATTAAGCAGCCATTATGAAAATAATCATATACTGTATGGATATTCACTATGGGGCCGGCTTCTTATCAAATAACTCAGACTGATGGGTTTTAGAGTTGATTCATAAGCAGCATTATCATGACCATTAAAGATACACAGCGAGAAAAAACATCACAATCAGCACTGCCAGTATTCTTATTATGGATATTCTGTAGTAACACCGCATGGATTTCTGCAAATACCGCTTAGACTTCGTTCAACATCTGCTTCCAGCTTTAACTGCGCCGCAATCTTCATTTAAAGTCAGCAGTATATTCCCTGCAGTGAATATTAAAAGCACGAGGAAAACCAACGGCATAACGTCTACTGTAGATAAGTCATCCGTAAATACTGCAGCCATCCATAATAAAACTACAAGCATCACTGCAATATATAATACCCAGATCACAATCTGCATCACCCAACGCATATTATCCGCCAGTTTACCCGGATTTGCCTGAAATTCAATAAAACCGGTAAATTTCGCTCCGTCCAAACCACCTGAAGCGTCCGCTGATTAAATACACAGTAACAATCACAATCACACAGGCCGTCAGTTCATATATGTATGTATCCATCACTCATACCCCTCTGAGTTCTTTTAGTCAGTATAACAAGAAAGTACTCATATTCATTCTGCTTTAAGATTTTAATGCAGAAAAAAAGAGAGGACGTCCTCTCTTTTTTATTAATCCAGTTTTTCCATATAACCTTTCAGCTGCTTCGTTTCTTCGTCTGTTAAACCAAGACGCGGTTTTCTTGAAGGACCGCCGTTTAAGCCTTTCAAGTCCATCGCCTTTTTCACAATCTGCACATACTTGCCGGAGCCTTCAAGAAATTCACACAGCGGCAGCAAATCTTTATAGAGTGCCTTTGCTTCATCCAGCTTCTGGTCTCTCACCAGCTCATAAAGTTTCTGTGCACTTTTCGGTGCGATATTTCCTGCGACAGAGATCCAGCCGGTTGCACCGAGGACAAATGATTCCAAAGCCAGGTCATCCGCACCGCAGAACAGTACCAAATCCGTATTGTCCGCAACATTTCTGACCTTTCTGATATCACCGCTTGACTCTTTAATATACTCGACTTTATCCAGTTCTTTATCGATTTTATAAATCGTCTCATCTTCTAAATTTACATTGGCCGTAAACGGGTTATTGTACATCATAATCGGTTTACTGACGATGTCATTCACTTCTTTAAACTGGTTGAACGCTTCTTCTTCTGTCGGTGTCTGGTAATATGAATTGATTAACAGATGGCCGTCTGCCCCGCTTTTTTCCGCATGTTCTGCATATTCAAGTACTTTGTCTGTTCTTTCATCAGCAATACCTGCCAGGAGTGATGTTTCACTATCCTGTAACAGCTCTCCTGCGATGCTGACAAGCTTTTTCTTTTCTGATTCATCAAGTGATGCGAACTCACCCGTACTGCCTGTCACTACAATCCCTGCAGCACCGAGATCAATAAAATGCTGAATGTTTTCTTTAAATCCGTCATAATTCACGCTGTAATCTTCATTCATCGGCGTGATTAACACCGGAAATGCGCCTTTAAACTGCTTTTTCATGTTTTTCATCCTTTGCTTTTTCATAGTCATCTTTTTCAAGTATAAATAGTCCTAAATAACCGTAAACGAGTGTAATAATAATTGCGATAATACCGTACCAGAAGAACGGCAGGTAAACGAGTGTCGCGACACCGAGTGTCGCAGCCATATACACACCGCCGTCGGCCCATGGTACCATCGGCGCGGTCAATGTACCGCCTGCTTCAACGTTTCTTGAAAGAAGCGTTTTACTAATGCCTTTCCTGTCATAGTTCTCTTCTGTGATTTTTGTACCTGTCAAAAGTGATACATACGCCGCACCACCAAAAGCGGTACCGAAGAATGATGCAAGCATTGTCGTCAATGTCAAGTTACCGGTGTTGTTGGCCCATTTCGAGAAGATATTCCCGACCACTTCAAATGCACCGATTCTCTGCAGCAGGCCGCCGACACCGAGTGCCAGTATAATTAAAATAATTACTTCAAGCATAAATGTGATACCGCCTCGATCCAGCAGCTCATCAATAAACTGAATACCTGTCGCAATCTCACTGCCTGAATACATTGTCATCACTGCATCGACAAAATTGTATCCCTGGAAAAATACTGCCCACAATGCACCGATAAATGCACCCAGAACAATCACAGGTACCGGCGGCATTTTAAATAAGAGTAGTACCACAACAATCGCAGCCGGAATCAGCATTATCCAGGAGATGTTGAACGTTTCCCGCAGATTGGCCATCGTCTCGTTCGCCACTGTCAAATCACCACTGCTGTCGGATACTACTGCACCGGCAATCCAGTATAATACTGCCGCAATAATAAATGCCGGCACGGATACAAACGCCATGGATTTAATATGCCTGAACAATTCTACATTGGATAAGTATGCGGTCATGACAGTTGTATCGGATAACGGTGACATTTTATCACCGACATAACATCCTGAAATAACAGCCCCTGCAACAAGGTACGTCGGCAGTTCAAAACTTTCTCCGATTGCCATCATCGCAATCCCTGCCGTACCTGCAGATCCAAATGATGTCCCTGTTGCGATGGATGTGACCGCACAGATAATCATTGCCGCCATCAGAAATATTCCGGGATTCATTACCGTTAAGCCGTAATAAATCATTGTCGGCACTACTCCGCCCGCAATCCACGAACCAATTAACGTACCGACTGCGACTAAAATTAAAGTCGCACCCATGCCTTCACTGACACCTTTCAACAAACCCTTCTCCATGTCATTATAATTGTATCCGAGATAAAGGCCGAATCCCATAATCACAAACCATACTGTCAGGAGTGCCAGTTGAATCGGCAGCTCCAAAACGACGATAAAGCCAAACATCACTACAACAAATGCTGCAAGTATCAGCAGCAGCACTGCCACACTGGGCAGCTTCTTTTCTCTAACCATAATTTTTTCCCCTTTGTTTTATTTAATGATAAACCCCTGCCGGTATATATCCGTATCATCCAGATAAAACTGCGAATTCGAAATTAAAAAATATTCAAATTCAAGCGTTTTATCTGCATGAATAGTTAAGCCGGTTAAGGTGGTCATCTTTGTCTCTCCATAAACCTGATGTAATGTCGAAATCACTTCCAAAACGGGATATGCAATAATGATTTGATCGCTGTTGACTGTGACATGATGTGTCTTTCCTTTAAAAACGTAATAATCATATTCTCGATGTCTGCTTTCTTTTACCGCTTCTTTAATACCGTTGATATTTAAAACAGATAAATCCATTAGTGTCTCTTCAATAACAATACTGCTTTCATTTACGGAAAAAACATCATTCTTTTCCACGGGCTCAGGAAGTACTACGCTGTTTAATTCACTATTTTTTATCAGGTAAACCTTACCGCCGGTGATTACATGATAAACATCTTTGTACGGTAGTGTATGCCGGTCCCTGAGAGAAGAAACAAGTGCACGCAGCATGATTTCAATATTATCTGCAGTTGAGAATGTATCAATTTCCACCTTGATACATGAATCTGTCACCTCATATATCAGAAGATTGACATATTTACTGCCCCTGGGCTCATTCAGCAGCAGCTGTCTCACATCAAAATCCTCCGGCTGAACCTTCAATTCATTTTTATCAATAATCCGCATCTGCTGGGTATTCACGTGAATATCATAGCTGTTAATTATTTTGGTAATCATTCAATACCTCCTAAATTTCCGGAATGAGCAGATAGCCTGCATTCATGGGATCATTGGAATTCATATAAAAATCATGCCGTGCCATAATCCATGCAGAACCCGTGATGGCGATTTTATTGTATGAAATATCATTCACCGTTTCTGTACGGATCAGCTTCGCTGTAAACTGCGACCCGGTAATACTCTCATGAATAAATGTATCTTTCTTTGTCAATTCACCATCTTTCACCAGTACCGACACTTTGGCACATGTTCCTGTCCCGCACGGTGAGCGGTCAATCCCGCCGGGCGGCACAATGACGGTATTTTTTACTACACGGCCGGGTACATACAGTTCCATATGAGTCAGCTTATTGATAAACGGATACTCCGGATGTTTCACTTCATAGCGGCGGTTAATATCATCCCGGATTTCCATTGCTGTCTGTACGATTTCTTCCGACCTTGAAACATCAAGTGACAGCCCGAGGTCTCCGGCCTGAATAATGCCGTAAAAATTCCCGCCGTAGGCAATATCACATTTAATATTCGTATAATCACCATAGTCCACATAGACCGTTTTCAAGTGAAACGCATTTGTGCTGGTAAACGTGACTGTCTTCACTTTACTGTCTTCCACCCTGCATTCAGCATTCACAACACCCGCCGGGGTATCGAGCACAACATAAGTATACGGTTCGTGCATTTCAACGTACCCGAGTTCAACGAGCGCAGTACATGTACCGATGGTATCATGACCGCACATCGGCAGATAGCCGCCGGTTTCAATAAATATGACACTGAAATCTGCTTCCGGTATTAGAGGCGGGAGGAGAATTGTGCCGCTCATCACGTCATGCCCTCTCGGGGGATTCACAAGAAATTTCCGGATATCATCATAATTTTCTTTCATATCGAGCATTTTCTCCTGAATGGTACCGCCTTTTAATTCAGGCATACCGGAAAGTACCGTCCGTGTCGGATTCCCACCGGTATGGGTATCCACGGTCATAAACTGTTTCTGTCCGTATTTCACGTGATCACCTCTTTAAATCGATCAATATGCAGTGGACTGATATCCTCTGTCAAAGTCCCTGTCAGTATCTCAGACATCCACTGCCCCGTCACGGCACATAACCCGATACCGTCACCCTCATGCCCGGCCGCAACATAAAATCCGGAGACACCGGTTTCCGACACCACCGGCAGATGATCGGGTGTCCAGGGTCTGACACCGGCATAAGTCCGGATAATATTCGCATGACGCATCTCCGGAAAATATTCAATGGCCCGCTTTGCGATCAGTTGAATCACGTGCTGGTTGACTTTCGTATCCATGCCCGTAAATTCACGTGAACTGCCGATTAAAAAATTCTGGCTTTCAGTCGGTTCGTGGACGAGTGCGATGCCGTAATCATTCATCTCCCGGTCCGCCTTCCTTTTTTTCCCGAACTTTGTCATTAAATAGCCGAACTCCTGAATTTTCCTTGTACCCATCAGTTCTGTTCTTGAAGACACCAGTATGTGTCCCTTTCTCGGAATAATCGGCAGATCAATCCCGAGCATCCGGCTGACGGCCGGCGCATGTACACCGGCGGCATTGACAACTTTTTCCGCCTTAAACACACGTTCGCGGGATACGACTTTAAATGCACCGCCGGTTTCAGACTCAATACGTGTCACAGGGGTGTACTCAAAAACATCCGTACCGTTTTTTACGGCCGCATTCACCATTGCGTAGGTCAGCATATACGGATTTACTGTAGAATCATTGGTACATTCGATACCGCCCGTTAAATGGTCTGCGAAATACTTGGAATCATTTTTTAAATCTTCTCTCGTCAGCTTGTTGAAAAACTGATGTATACCGTTTTCCCGATTATGGTGATCCACCCATTCATAGGCCTGTTCAAGTTCTTCATCATCTGCACAAAGAAAGATACTGCCCGGATGTCTGTATTCAAACCCGGTCTCAAGTTCATCCTTGAGACTTTTAATGAGCGCCTGGCTTTTGATTGTCATCCGGCTGTCAAACCCCGGCTCTTTATCAATCAGCAGCACATTGCCGTCACATTTGGAACTGGTTCCGGATGCGATGGTTCCCGACTCAACAAGGCAGACACTCAATCCTTTTTTTGAAGTATAATATGCCGCTGCAGCACCAATAATTCCACCACCGATAATCAGTACATCATATAATTTCGCAGTCATCCGCCTGCCTCCTTCCCTGCATACTTATCTATAAGAAAAAAGGATGCCAACGGAAAAATGTAAAGTTTTTCAGATTAAATTTGATATAACGTGTAAAGAAAAATATAATAATTATATAAAACTTTACACAAAGAGGTGTGTATATGATTGAAAAAGCGATCAATGAGGCACTAATTAATTTTTATAATCATTCATTTACCATCATTGATGCAGACGAGAATATCATCTACTGGAGTGACCGGGCGGCGGAAATTTTTGATATGCCGCCTGAAGCAGTCATCGGCAAGGATATTAAAGATGTCTTCCGGGAAGATAATCTCCTTATTCTGCAGTCTCTTAGAAATAATGAAATACTCACTAAAAAAGAGCATCAGGCCACAAAGAATATCTACGTCGACATCAAGGCAGTGCCGGTGACGATTGACGGTGAAGTGAAAGGTGCCATTGTTTCTGAGGTAGATGTGACAGAAGAAAGAAAACAGCAGATTGAAATTAATAAATTAAAAGGACAGGTCAATGTATTATCGGATAATGTCAAGCAGTTGAATAATGACTCACCGTTTAAAAAAATCATATTCAGAAGTTCTGTGATGCAGGCATTAAAAACACAGATTGAACGGGCAGCGGAAACAAACGCCCATATTCTGATTACAGGGGAAACGGGTGTCGGCAAGGAACTGTTTGCCCAGTCGATTCATGAAAGCAGTAAAGTGTCCGGGACATTCATACCCATCAACTGCGGGGCAATTCCGGCACATTTGTTTGAATCCGAACTTTTCGGCTATGAACGCGGTGCCTTTACCGGAGCGAATAAAGAGGGACAAAAAGGAAAAGTCGGCCTTTCTGAGAACGGTACACTGTTTCTCGACGAAATCGGTGACATGCCGGTGGATATGCAGGTGAAGTTCCTCCGCGTACTTCAGGAAAAGAAATACTTCAGACTCGGCGGCAGAAAAGAAATCCACGCCAATTTCAGGTTAATTTCCGCAACAAACAAGTCCATATCCGATTTACTCTCATCAGACGCATTCCGGACAGATCTTTTATACAGGATTAATGTGATTAATATTCATATCCCGCCGCTCAGGGAGCGGCCGGATGATATTGAATCTCTTTTTTATTACTACTTATATAGGATTTCGGAAAAATATGATACACCGCTGCGTTATGCCGATCACCGGCTCCTGACCGCTCTCAGAACCTACCACTGGCCCGGAAATACCCGCGAACTGATTAATGTGGTCGAACGGCTGGTCATTTTTTCAACCGGTGAAAAACTGGATGATCATGTGTTTTCGCAATATTTAACAGAAACCGGCAATCATCATACGTTATCCGTCCCAGGCGCCTCAGTCCATCACAGCTTAAAAAATTACATGAATGAAGTGGAAGGTGACTTTATAAAAAATGCATTGAAGGCAAATGAATATAATATAGAACAGACCAGCCGTGTCCTCGGTATTTCAAGGCCGACACTCTACGCCAAAATGCGCAAATTTGAACTGTAAACTGGCACACTTTTTTCTTAATTTAAAATATACAAAGATTAAATACCGAGGTGAAAGATATGGACAAAAGAGATGATTTCATCGTCTGTCGATGTGAAAATGTATATTACTCCGACCTGCTTTTAATGATGGATGAAGGGGTATCAAACTCAAGGGAACTGAAGTTAAAATCTCGTGCCGGAATGGGATTTTGTGCTTCCAGAACCTGCGGACACTTTTTAGACCAGCTGACAAGTGATAAATCCGCCGGCACACCGGCATATGTCAGTCTCAAATCACAGCCGCCGATTCGAACGGTCTCTTTTGGCGACCTGTTTAAAGGAGGCAGACCATGACTGAACGCATTTTAAGCCATAAAGTGCTCGGTGACTTCACACCAAAAATGATTCCGTTCCAATGGAACAACAAAACATATATGGGTGCTGAAGGAGAGAGTATTACTTCAGCACTCCTTGCGAATGATATCCGGACCATCCGCCGCCATGAAAAAGACGGGGCACCGCGCGGTCTCTACTGCAACATCGGCCATTGTTCTGAGTGCCGGTGCACAATTAACGGTGTTAAAAATCAGCGGGCATGTCTGACTCCGCTCGAAAAAGACATGCATGTGGAGACTCAAGACAAAGTCCCGCACCTTGTGAAAGGCGGACATTAATATGACTCACTTTGATACGATTATTATCGGTGCCGGACCCGCGGGTTTAAGTGCGGCAGATATTTTATGTGAATCTCAGAAAGTACTCATTGTGGATGAATACTATTACCCCGGCGGACGCCTTCTCGGCCAGCTGTATGAAGACGGAAAAAATCACTGGTGGAACGGTATCGACGTTGCGAAAAATCTATATGCCGATATTGAAAATAGAGTGGATGTTTCTCTTGAAACATCGGTATTTAATACAGAGAAATCAGACGGTATTTTTAACATTTACACTTCAAAAGGGCATTTCACGTCGGATTATTTAATTGCGGCAACCGGTGCAAAAGAGAAATCCGTCCCCTTACCCGGCTGGGAGCTCCCCGGTGTAATGACTGTCGGTGCCGCACAGGTATTAACCAACTTTCAAAGAGTGAAGCCTGGAAATAAGGGCATCATTATCGGTATCAATCCATTATCCATGGTCATCGCAATGGAGCTCGGATATGCAGACATTCATGTTGAAAAAATCTGTCTGCCGCCGAATCATTTCATTCATCACACCACACCGAAAGATGCCCTTGAAACTTTAGTCGGGCTCGGAACAGCAGCACCGTCCAGATTGTTATCTTTCGGGGCATCTGCAGCTGGAAAGATGAAAATCTTTCATAATGCGGCACTCCATATGTTCCCGAGGACCGGTATCCGCGCACTCGGCCTGCCGGTTTCAATTAAAGAACGTGTCGTCCGTATTAACGGCACGGATTCTGTCGCGTCTGTGACACTGCAGAAAACGGATTCTGCCGGGGTTTTAATCGAAGGAACGGAACAGGAGATTGAATGCGATTTTGTCTGTTTATCCGATGGACTCAGCCCGCTGAATGAAATCACTTCATTGTTTAACTTAAAGCATGTATATATCGAATCTCTCGGCGGCTATGTTCCTCTGCACAGTGCCGGGATGAGAACGGAAATTGACGGATTGTATGTGGCTGGAAATATTACAGGTATTGAAAATGCGAAGATTGCCATGCTTCAGGGACAAATCGCCGCTGCAGACATCATCAAGGATGCCGGCTTCTATAAAAAACTGGATCAGCTGATTCAATACGAAAGAAAACACGCAAAAGTAAAATTTCATAAAGATTTGAATGCCGGACGACAGTCCATTCAGAAACTCTGGGAGGAACACCAGAAGTCTAAAACACAATAAAACGCCCTTCTGTTTATCGAATCGATAAACAGAAGGGCGTTTAACATGTAAATATTTTTATATTGCCGGCTCAAAGTTAAGGTTTGGATGTCACAAGCAGAATCCGCGTCACTTTATCCGATGCATTATACCAGAGATGATCTTCATTCGAATCAATATGAAATGATTCATTCTGATACAATGTATGCGTCTCACCGTCAAGCACCACTTCAAGCTCACCGGATAATATATAGACAAATTCTTCACCGCTGTGTCCGTAGGGTGACTGCCTGGCTTCTCCTGCAGGCAGATCGACCACCGCCGGAGTAAACGCAGGGTGCTCCATTCTGCCTTTCAGGCTCATATATGTGAAGTCTTTACCCGTCGGGTTAAACAGCTTCATTTTTCTCGCCTCAGAATCTTTTGAGTTGAAAAAGAAATTGACGTCCACTTCGAGTGATTCACAGATTTTCTTTAATGATGTAAATGTCAGTGTTTTAAGTCCCCGTTCAATCTGGGATAAATAACTGACTGACAGTGTACTCTTATCACTCAATACCTGCAGTGTCATTTTTTTCTCTTTTCTCAGTTTTTTCAGTTCTGCACCCAGTACATCATCCATATGATTTAACCCCTGTCTGTTATTGCTTCATATTTACGAAGACACTTTTCACTTCAACATAATTCTGAATGCCGTAGTCGCCGCCCATTTCACGGCCGATACCGGATTGTTTATATCCGCCGAACGGCATTGTCTCAAGCTCAAGACCGAAATCATTAATCCAGACTGTACCCGCTTCAAGTTTAGAAGCAATATAATGTCCTTTTTTAATACTTTCCGTCCATACGCTGGATGCGAGACCGTAGTCACTGTCGTTAGCTCTCTTAATTACTTCATCCACTTCATCAAATACAAACACGGACATCACAGGTCCAAAAATCTCTTCTCTTGAAATAGTCATATCATCTTCCACATCCGCAAAGATGGTCGGTTCAACAAAGAATCCTCTGCCGCCTTTACGCGCACCGCCGGTCACAAGTCTTGCGCCCTCTTCTTTTCCTTTTTCAATGTACCCGAGAATGGTTTCCATCTGACGTTTTGATACAATCGGTCCGAGATCCGTATCACTGTCCATACCATCACCGATGGTTAATGCTTCTGCTTTCTCTTTCAGCTTTTCAATCACATCTTCATAAATGGAACGGTGAACGAATACGCGTGTTGTGGCACTGCAGTTCTGTCCGGCATTATACATCGTGCCGTCAAAAATACCATCGATGGATGCTTCAATATCTGCATCACCGAGAACGATGGACGGTGATTTACCACCGAGTTCAAGTGTCACAGTCTTCACATCATCCGCTGCCTTCTTCATGATCCCTTTACCTGTTTTTGTTGAACCGGTAAATGCCACTTTGTCGACACCTTCATGGGTCACCAGCGCATCCCCTGCCACACTGCCGCGTCCGGGCACCACATTCACAACGCCGTCCGGGAACCCTGCTTCTTTAAACAGTTTCGCAGTATAAAGCATGGATAACGGTGTTTCCGACGCCGGCTTTAATACGACTGTACAGCCTGCCGCAAGTGCTGAAGCGAGTTTCCATGCTGCCATTAACAGCGGGAAGTTCCATGGTACAATCTGACCGGCAACACCGACCGGCTCATGTACTGTATATGTCACATGTTCTGTCGAAACATTTGTTGTCTTACCAAAAATTTTAGTGGCCCATCCGGCATAATACCTGAACTGTTCCACAGTCCCGCCGATATCATCTTCAAGTGCCTGCTGGTACGGCTTACCGTTATCGAGCGACTCAATCTGAGCCAGTGCCTCACTGTGTTCTTCAATCACATCAGCAAGTTTATAAATCAGTTTCGCACGCTCTGACGGCTCCATCTTTGTCCAGTCGCCCTCATCAAAAGCAGTACGTGCAGCTTTCACCGCCGCATCTACATCTTCAGCGCCGCCTTCCGACACTGTCGCGATAACTTCTTCTGTCGCAGGATTCAACACTTCGAAAGTGCTGCCCGATTGTGCTGCTGCAGTGCGGCCGTTAATATACAACCCCTGTACTTCATCCAAAAATGCTTTTACTTCCGGTCTTAAAGATTCCAATGCCATAAAATGATCTCTCCCTTAATCAAATATTCGCTCTGATGGTGATGTTTTAAATATTCTGTTAATTACAGGGTATGACATCTTGGATATTAAAGTCAAATATTTTTTCACTCACAGTAAAAAATTCTATTTTATATCCCGGATCACCGCTGCCATTTCCACTGCCGCCGACGCCGCTTCACTGCCTTTGTTGCCGAGTTTCCCGCCGGCACGGTCAATGGCCTGTTCAAGCGTTTCTGTGGTGATGACCCCGAATATGACCGGCACGCCTGTTGACAGCGCCGCATGCGAAATCCCTTTTGCCGCCTCGTTACACACATAATCATAATGCGTTGTACTGCCCCTGATCACACACCCGAGTGTGATAATACTGTCGAATTTACCCGTTTCTGCGAGTGTTTTCGCAGTAAGCGGGATTTCAAACGCACCGGGGACAGTCACTTCATGAATATTCTCATCCGCTGCCCCGAATTTTTTCAATGTATTTTTCGCACCGTCAAGCAGGCGGCTCGTGATGAAATCATTGAATGAAGCCGTTACAATACCTATTTTTAATTGCTCTGCGTTTAAACTGTTTCCCATTTCATTTCCTCCTGGATTAAACGGACTATATTAAATGTCCTAATTTTTCTTTTTTTGTTTTTAAGTAATGTGCATTATCTTCATTTGCTTTTACCGAATGTTTCTCTCTGTTCACTTTAATACCCGCACTTTCCAGACCTGAGATTTTTTTCGGATTATTACTCAACAGTGTGACCGAGGATACACCGAGGTGTCCGAGCATTGCTGCGGCTTCATTGTATGTTCTTAAATCCGCATCAAAACCGAGATGTTCATTTGCCGTGACTGTGTCAAAACCCGCCTCAATCAGTTTGTATGCTTTCAACTTATTTTTTAAGCCGATGCCCCGGCCTTCCTGACGCATATATAAAATGATGCCGTCCGATGCCGCTGCTTTCTTCATCGCAGCATCCAGCTGTTCACCGCAGTCGCAGCGCCTGCTCTTAAACACATCACCCGTTAGACATTCAGAATGGATCCGGACATTCATGTGCGGCTTCAATTCACCATGTACCATCGCTAGATGTTCATATCCCCTGGTATCGGTAAATGCATACATTTTAAACATGCCGTAATCCGTCGGCATATTCACCGTGTTCTCATAAGTGACAGATCGGCGTATGACGTATGCCTTTAATGATTTAATCGTAATCATCTTAAGACCATGTTTCTTTTTATAGGACATTAAATCATCCACTCTTGCCATCGTGCCGTCATCATTCATAATTTCACAGATGACTGCACACTCGGTACTGCCGGTAAGACCGGCGAGTGTCACCGCTGCTTCAGTATGGCCCTGACGTGTAAGGACACCGCCGTCTTTTGCGATCAGTGGAAACACGTGCCCGGGCCGGTTGAAATCTGCAGATTCTGTTTTCTGATTAATCAGTGCACGCATGGTAGTATAGCGTTCTTCTGCACTGATACCGGTGGTCGTATTTTTATGGTCAATAGAGACAGTGAATGCCGTTTTAAATTCATCTGTATTTTCCTGTGCCATCGGCAGAAGCTGAAAGCGGCGTGCCAGTGTTTCAGATACCGGCGTACATATTAATCCCCTGCCGTAACGTGCCATAAAGTTAATTTCTTTACTGCTGATCCATTCTGTAATACCGATTAAATCACCTTCATTTTCACGGTCTTCATCATCCACCGCAATAATCAGGCGGCCATTCTTCAAATCTTCCAGTGCATCTTCAATCGAATCAAACATTGGAAACACTCCCCTCATACTGCATCAAATGATCAATGTGTTTCATCATCATATCCGCTTCAATATTGATGAGACTCCCTTTACGCCAGGTGTGCACCCTGGTCTTTCTGTATGTCTCCGGAATAATATTTAATGTAATGAGATTGTTGGATGCATCCACTTCAAACAGTGTTAAACTGATGCCGTCAATTGTGACAGATCCTTTATGCACCATATATTTCATCAGGTGCTTTGGACACTGAATACTAATGACAACCGCATCACCGTCCACATCCAAAACCATAATTTCACCGGTACCGTCCACATGACCGGATACCATATGACCATCCAGCCGGTCAGACATTTTCATCGCACGTTCCAGATTGACTGTATCCCCTTCCTTCACTTCGGAAAAAGCAGTGATACGCTTTGTTTCATTAATGATATCGACTGTAAAAGTGCCCTTTACACCGGTCACCGTGAGACATGTGCCGTTCACTGAAACAGAATCTCCGGTTTTCAGTGTGTGATACGGGTTTCGTATTTCGAGTGTTAATAATTGTTCTGTTTCTTTAAGAGATGTAATTTGAGAAGTGTGTTCGATTAATCCTGTAAACATTCAGCTTTCCTCCTGTATATCAATTTAATATCAGAGTCGAGCCTTTCAACATCATGTAACACCAGCGCCAGTTCGTTCACATCGTGAACTTCTTTGTCATAGAGCTGATATCGGGAATAACCAAATACTTTCGGGGCAAAATATATTATGAGGTCATCAAATAATTGTTGATTAATACATTGTGACAATATGTGTGTACCGCCTTCAATCAGGACAGAAGCGATGCCTTTTTCATAAAGGATTTCAAGCACTTCTGTCATTTCGAATGTACCGCAGTATACATCACACCGGTCACTGAATTTCATGTTGTCTTTTTCATTCGTAAATATTACCGGTCTCAAAGGATGATTGAATAGATTCATCCCTGAATCGAGTGTCCTGCTTCCGGCGAGAATTACCGGACGTGCATGACTGTCTCCGCCGTACCGTGTAGTCAGTGACGGATTATCAGCCAGCAGTGTACCGCCGCCGATTAATACCGCATCATGTGTGCCGCGGAGGTGATGGACATCCTGCCTTGAAGATTCATTAGACACCCAGCTGCTCATTCCGTTATTCAGTGCAATT
The DNA here is from genome assembly GCA_019359885.1 of Listronotus oregonensis. NCBI lineage: Eukaryota > Metazoa > Arthropoda > Insecta > Coleoptera > Curculionidae > Listronotus > Listronotus oregonensis. The sequence goes on along the minus strand of JAHBCN010041676.1, from coordinate 134,044 downwards.
TTACCGTCTATACTCATCGCACATTTCAGCGTGACAAACGGCCTCGAACTCTTCTTCGATACTACAAACGGTCTGTAAAGTTCAGAAGCACCCGGATGTTCAAGGTGCGTATAGTTAATGCCTGCAGCACGGAATTTCTCTGCACCGTCCGTATCAAGCGTCGTATCTTTAAATGCATAATAGACATCACTGACACCTGCTTTAATTAAAGCATCGACACACGGCGGTGTGTTACCGTGATGGCTGCAGGGTTCAAGCGAAATATACACGGATGCGCCTTCCGGTGATTCAGTACAGCTGTTTAACGCATTCACTTCAGCATGCGGTCCGCCGTACTTTAAATGCACACCGGTACCGATGACTTTTCCGGCTTTCACCACCACTGCACCAACCGGCGGATTTTTACCCGTCTGACCGAAAGCAGCTCTCGCAAGTTCAACTGCTGTATTCATATATTGATTCAAGTTTTTCCCTCCTAAAACACAAAAGAGCCGGTGGATTATCCATCGGCTCTTTTAAAAAATGTATGCTAAGGAAACGCTGCTTATAAAAACAACGCCAAATAAACGTCACATAAAACAAAATTTTAGTGTGTCGTACCTTATCCTTTCTACCATCCAGACTCTTACTGTCGGCTTCAGACTTTCACTGAATCAGCCATACGGAAATTTCCGCACAGGTCGCGGGCTCTCTGTTCGATTACCGCCGGTTGGGAATTACACCCTGCCCCGAAAGAAATAATTATTATTCAGTTGAAAAACTCTAATTAAAATATAGTCCATTACCCGGAAAAAGAAAAGTATTTTGTTTTAAAAATTTTCTATTTATTTAAATCCACACCCTGATTTCAACTGTTATGTGCACCACCGTATCATTCATTATATAATGAATGGACAGCCGTGCTGTAACAGACACACGGATTAGTGTATAAACAAAGAAAATACGGGGGAAATATTATGACAATAGACAGTAAATCAATGTCAGAATCAAAATCCATCAAAGCCACCCAGGTCTTTCCTGAGCACACCAATCATCTAAATACGATGTTCGGCGGAAATATTATGGCAAATATCGATGAAGTTGCTGCGATTACCGCAATGAAACACAGTGAATCCAATGTTGTGACAGCATCTACAGACTCAGTGGACTTCTTAAAACCCATCCGCTCCGGCGATATTGTCACTTATGAAGCCCTTGTATCCTATACAGGGTCGTCATCCATGGAGATCTGTGTCCAGATTAATGTTGATAATCCGTTTGACGGCAGTTCGGAACTGGCAGTCCTCAGTTTCCTGACATTTGTTGCGGTGGATCAGGACGGTAGAAAAGTCGAAGTGCCGAAAGTCTATCCAACGGATGAAGAGGAAGAATGGTTGTTTAATACTGCCGAGACAAGAGTCCAGCAGCGTATTTCAAAACGGAACGAAAGTAAAAATACAGTGGCTTTCTTAAATCAGATTAAACAGCATAAAATTTAACCATTATCCTTAAATAATTGCGTTTATGTACCTTCATTTATTATCAACTAAAGAGACACTGTTCATTGTTTATGAATAGTGTCTCTTTCTATATCTTTTATCTTTTTACGCGTCGTGTACGCACCGAACAGTGTCATGATTACAGCGATCCAGAAGAATGGATTGAATAATGAAATTGCGGAGTCACTCTCACCGCCCATAAAGGTGAGAATACTGACTGCAGCAATCATATATACAACACTGAACACCTGTAATTTATACGTATCTTTCAACTGTATTGTTTCATTTTGATTTCTGTTTAAAATAAAAGAACATACGATTAATAATACGAACACTATGATGATTGTACCGGAACGGATGTTAAAAGGAAAAAGCCCTGGAAAGTAATCAATGACTAATAATAAAGTGACCGCAGCTAAAAATAATAGATCGATTAACTTATGCATATCACCATTCCTCACTTATAATCGGTTTCTCTGTTGTACTTCCTCTTCCGCAATCCTTAACAAAACGGTAATCACACCAATGAACATCACCACCGCAGGCCATACAGGCGGATCGAAAAATCCATAAAGAAACTGGCCGAACACAGGCGTCATTATAATAAGCAGTGCAGCCGGTTTTCCGTATCTGCAGATAATGCTGTCAGACATCACAATACACCATAATAAAAGCACAATAAAGCCGCTGATAATAATTGTTTCACACCCTTTTCAGTCGTCTTTAAAAACAATTCCCTCATTTTGGAAAAATAAAACACAACAGCCTGTAAAGATATGTCTGTCTCAGAAAAAAGCAGATTAAAATAAGTCAGCCCTCAAAAGTATTGTAAAATAGAATCATCATCATTTAAGGGGGATGAGAAAATGTTAAAGAAAGATATTGCGGTTCTTCTTTCTACAGGAAAATTTGATGAAGGATATCCTCATTTATCTGAACATATCCGGTGGGACATAGTGAATGACCGAGTCTTTAACGGCTTGGATGAAGTAAAAGAATATTTTGACTCTGTAAGTGCATATTTTGAGAGTGTCTCGACTGATTTTAAAGTAGATGAAGTAATTGAATCTGAAAATAAAGTTGTTGTCACCGGCACTGCGGTGTTTTCTAAAGACAATAAGAGAGTAAATGAGATTGAAGCCTGCGATGTTTACTCATTTAAAAATGATAAAGTGACATCAATGAAGTCCTTTTGTATTCCATTGGATAAAGAGAAGATGTAATCTCATGTTAAAGGGAAGATCAGCAGCTGCTGATCTTCCCCTTTTATAAATACAGAAAGTATTCCCTCAAATATTTTGAGATTCGTTTATTCCACAAAATTAATTTTCAGATTTAAAATCCTTTGTCCTCATCACTAAACCCCAATCCACCACAGACAGAGCGGAATAGTAATAATACTGAGTAAAGTCGTTACCAGTGTCGACAATGATACCAGATTCGGTTTCGTATTAAACTGAACCGCAAGCATCGTTGAATTGGCTGCGACAGGCATGGCATTTAATACAATGAAAACCATCTTCATTGTCTCGTCCACCGGCATAAACATGACTAATACCGCTGCCGCAACAGGAGACACTGCCATTCTGACAAATATTACGATGTTAATACTCGCCATGTCAAACTGTTCTTTTTTAATCTGTGCAAGCTGCATACCGAGAATCAGCATGACGACAGGGATGGCGGCATTTCCGGTCATCTGGATAATTTCAAGAATCCCCTCCGGTATCACAATATTAAACTGTTCAAACATCACACCAAAAAGTGCGCCATATATAATTGGTGTTTTCAATACATTAAATACAGCCTCACGCATCGTAATCATCGCACCGTTGCCGAGAGATGCGATGAGAATACCTACTGTGCCGATAATAAAGCCGTGAATCACCATCAGAACAATCGCATAGTCAAATGCGACCGCACCGAGCGCAAACAAAATGACCGGTGCACCGTAATTTCCACTGTTCGGAAACAGTGCACCGAGAAGCATTGCCGCGATGTCCTCTCTTGAGCGTCCCATCCCTCTTGCGATTAAAACGGTGACGAGCGCAAGTATTCCTGTGATGATAATGGAGAAGATTAACAGATAAAAATAGTCCATCGTGACTGCGTTACGATAAAATGTATCAAACGTCAGCAGTGGAATCAGTATGTATAATGACATCGATGAAATGGAACGGATGTCCATCCGGAGCAGTTTCTGGGCACCATATCCGATGGCAAAAATCATAAAAACAGGCAGTATAATCATTAAAAGTGCCACATCTTCACTCCTCCGTAAAATTAAGTATTCCACAATTATAGTGCATTTCTGACTAAAGACCAATCCGTTTTTTTAAATCCAGCACTCATGTTTTACGACAGACCGGCCGTGGTACAGACGAATGAGTGTGTACCTATAAGAAGATGTAACGGTTAGAAAACAAAACGTTTGTCAATCGGATATTGACCCGGCAGAGCCTTTCATTTTCTGCAGGTATCCAATAAAACCCTCTAACACAATGAGTGATTGGGTGATGCTGTTTTGAACAATCACCTGATTACAACACGATATCATTCGTTTATTAGCTTGTTATAAAATATAGAATTTGTTAAGATCTCAAAACATAATTTTTCGATAGAGGAGAATTTAAATGCATGATTATCTTAGAAATTTATTCGTGATTTATGTTCCAGTATACGTAGTGGGATATTTTCTAATAATAGGATTAAATTTTTTAATTAATCATTCTGCAGACTGGATGGGAACATTTTTATTTACATTTATTATCTCTTTTATCGTCTTTACCGCAAATCATTTCGGGAGACAAAAAGGACATTAGACCTTTTTAACCATCATTTCCGCTTTTCCTGTCTAAATTAATAGTTGTTTCATCCACCGATTAATTACACTCACTAAAAATACGGCTGAAGATCCAGCCGTATTTTTAGTGAGTGCTTATTTGCTTATCGTTGTCTCCGCCCGCATCTCAGACAATTCAATGGAACGTCCTTTTTCAAGACGGGATTCTTCTGCAGCAAATGCCATTAAGTGGCTCTGCAGGGACTTTTCGATGGAGGAATCCATTTCCTCTCCGCTGTCCAGCGACTGAATAAATCCGCGCATCAGCCGGTCATCACCGCCGCCGTGCCCGCTTAACGGTGACGGCAGTTTAATAATTTTTTCCTGACCGGTTAAAAACTCGTAAATACTCAAGGAATTATCGGACATATTCCCTCTGATTTCGCCTTGAGTGCCCATGATCTGGCAAATGCGTGTCTGTTCTCTTGTAAATCCGCACATACTGAATGTTGCGGTGGCGCCGCCTTCAAACTCCATATTGACCACCTGGTGATCTACGACATTGTTGTCGCTCTGATAGACACATTTTCCGTAATCTGTATTCCATAAAGCTTCCACAATCTGTTCGTCTGTGGTTTCATTCGTAAATTTACCGGCCCAGCCTCGGCCTTCCCCAAGATAATATCTGCCGGCATGGTACGGGCAGCTGTCTGCAGCAGGACAGCCTTCAAGACAGCGCTTCGGCGCCCCTGCCGGACGATTCGCTTCATTAAAATGCATTAAAGAGCCGTATGAAGATACCCGCTCACATTTTTTATCCAGAATATAGCTGATGATATCCATATCATGACAGGATTTCTGCAGAATCATCGGGCTTGACTGTTCCTTATTACCCCAGTTACCTCTGACAAAACTGTGGGACATATGCATAAATTCCACATTTTCGTTCAACTGAATACTGGCAACATGACCGATTTCACCGCTGTCGATAATCTTTTTGATTGTACTCCAGAAATCAGTATAGCGCAGCACATGACATACTGTGATACTCACACCTTTCTCTTTCGCTTTATCGGCAATTGCCACACATTCCTTCACATCCGGTGAAATTGGTTTTTCAAGCAGAATATCATATCCGGCGTCGATTGCTTCCATCACCGGGTCAAAATGCATTTTGTCCAGTGTAGTAATAATGGCAGCATCGGCAATTTTACCTTTTGAAAAGAGCTGCGCATAACTTTCAACAGCATTTTCTGCTTTAATCCCGTGTGCTTCCTGCATTTTCTCTCTGATATAAGGATTCGGTTCCGCCACACCGACAATTGATATTTCAGTCGGATGCTTCTCGGCAAACGCCGCATAAACACGTCTGCCTCTGTCCCCTGCTCCAATCACTACTGCAGTTTTCATATTGTTTCATCCCCTCAAATCATTCTATTTAAGACTTGACTCTACAGGTGCCGCGATGTCATCAACAACACTCATAACTTCCTGAATATTTTTAACACCTTCTGTTTCCACCCATCGTTTTGCTGCATCCGGTCCATCATTTAAGAACACAGCTGCTGCATCTTTCCATATCGCACGACCACCGAGAATACCGTTAAATGTAGAGCCCGACTGACTCGCAAATTTCAATGTATCGATAAAGAGCTGTGTTGAGACTCCCGCACTCAGGAAAATGAACGGAATGCCACATGCCTCACTTTGTGCTCTAAAGAAATCCGCCGCCTCTTCTTTTGAATAGACCGCATCATCTCCAAAGCCTTCCACATAATTCATATTAACCGGTACTTCCACCTTTAAGACATCAACATGATACTCAGGCTTTGAATATTCTTTCATGGCACCGATTACTTTCCCCGGTTTCACCGCCGCAAATGCACGGCCTTTTTCATCCTCGATATCCGCATCATAAGTCAGTATCTCTAAGAAATATGGAATATTCTCCCCTTTACATTCAGAGCCGACCCGGCTGATAAATGCCTTTTTCTCATCATTGACCGCATTACTCTCATCTACATCAATATAAACAAGCAGCTTAACCGCATCACAGCCCTTTTCTTTCAGCATTCTTACAGACCATGTATCAAGTAAATCCGGCCGTCTGCCCGGTTCCGTTTTATCATATCCGGTTTTTTCATAAGCCAGAAGCACACCGCATGATGGATCTTTGACTTTTACCGCAGGCAGCCCGTATTCAGGGTCAAGCAGAATCGATGATGCATGCGCCGTCAGGTTTTTTGAGACAATCGATTTAAACGTTTCAATATCTTCATCTTTAATATCCGTTCCCATCATCCGTCTCAAGGCACCGCGCTGGTCGATGGCAAGTGCGGTAATCACACCTTTATCATTGGTCAGTTTACTGATATCCTTCATATATTTTCTACACTCACTTTCTGAAGTAATGCTTTATAATTTTTTATTTCAATTGTTCCTGTCATGTCTGATAATGCATTGGCTGTACCTGCTGCCGCCATGGATATTAATGCATCATCCATTGTGCCGTTTATATAACCGTAAATGAATCCTGCGACAGAAGCATCACCGGAGCCGACTGTATTTTTCACGTTCACTTTGGGGACATTCACCTTTTTACGGCTGTCCTTTCTGTAACACAACAGTCCGTCTGCACCGAGACTGACAATCATGTTTTCCACCTGTTCCGGCAGTGACACTTCTCCATTGAATAATGTATCGGCTTCTTCTTTATTGGGTTTCATCATAAATATTTTCACATCTTCATTAAGTACTGTTTCAAGAATCCGGGCATTCACATCGAGTATGACTTTAATATCTTTTTCGTTGAACATTTTTATAATCTCTGCATAAATGGAATCAGGAATCCCTTTGACAAGACTCCCGGAAATGACCGCAAAATCCAGGTTTTCATAAACAGATAACTGCCGGATTAATGTATCTGCATAATCCGGCGGTACCGCATCACTCTCCTCAAGCAGTTCGGTATGGATACCGTCTGAAGCGATGTTAATACAATTTCTCGTATTAATCGGCACCTCGGTAAAATCATGATGAATCATTTTTTTCTGCAGTATATCTTTAATATAGATGCCGTTCGCACCACCCAGAAACCCTGCCGCTGTCACATTGACACCAAGCATATTTAAGACATTTGTAACGTTCAGCCCTTTCCCTCCGGCTGTTTTCGACACGTACGGGACTCTGTGGACTGAACCGGTTTTAAAATTATCCAGCCGGTATAACACATCCACAGAAGGATTAAGTGTGATCGTTAATATATTATGCTTCATAGTCATAAATGGTCACACCTTCGACCACTCTGTTGATGAAACCGTCCGGGCTCGGCTCATCCGGATGAATCCCGCTGTTAAATGATTTTTTACACGCCAGGAGCTGGCCGAAGACCAGATAAACCAGAGACAGTTCAAATGTGGAAAATCCTGTACCTACTTCAAACACTCCTGCATTACCGGCGGATTCATCTGGAATCAGATTTTTATCCGGTGTCAGTACCACCTTATAGTAATGATCGAATGCAGTGACTTCTTTTGTGATGTCTTTTTCATACTGATGGATATAGGTTTCACTTTCATTTGAGTACAGCTGGATAAACAGAGCCTCCTTTGTCAATGCCGCTTTCGGTCCGTGTCTGAACCCAAGCGTCGTCTCCCTGTTCACATCCACCGCACCTGCAGTTAATTCATTCATTTTCAGAGATATTTCACGGGTCATTTCGGCATTCACACCGGTGGACACATAAAAAATCTTTTTAAAATCGTTCTCCAGCACTTCATCCGTAAACGATTCAATCTTTGAAAATAACGTATTTAAATTATCTTTAAAATAATCACTCAATGACACCCCAAACAATCCTGCCGCAGAAATCAACATCGTTGAAAAGCTGCTTGTCATCGCAAGAGACCGGTCGTTGGTTTCTTCCGGAAGAATCATTTTGACTGCATCATTTTCATATTGTGCCAGATACCCGTCTTTATTATTTGTGATGAAAACGTGGGAGACGTCTTCATCCAGCTGATTGGCAAGTGTCACTGTCCCTTTTGTTTCAGGACTGTTTCCAGACCGGGCAAAGGAAAATAAAATCACATTTCCGTCCGTCTTAAAATAATCTGCAGGTTCTGTTACAATATCTGTCGTCGGCGTACTGTGAAATGAGATTTCCGCCGTCGACGGCAGAAGCTTTGAAAGAATATCTCCAATATAGGCTGACGTCCCGGCACCCGAGAAGTATACTTTCACGTGTCCATTTTTCTTTTTTTCCTTCAAAAGCATTTGAAATGCTTCTTCTGCTTCAACAGAGGCTCCGGCAATTTCCGGCCAGAATTCAGCCTGCTGCTTTATTTCCCTGTATGTGTAAGTATCATTTAAATTCATATTCCGCCCTCCAATGGTAATGTTGTTATGACCAGTATACTATAAATAAAAGCAGAACTAAATAAGTTCCACTGTATATTTATATTTATCCCCCGCAACAATGCTGCGTGTATATTCTATAATACCGCCGTCTTTATAAGCAAAACGCTGGATATACATCGCGATGTCCTCATTTTCCTTCTGAAGGCGCTCTGCTTCTTCTTTGTTAAGCTTTGTTGCTTTCAGGGTCTCATAGGACTTGTTAATCTCTATTCCGTATTCCCGTTTTAATGTCTGGTATAATGACACTCGGCTGAAATTAAAACGGTCCAGTTCAGGGGCGATTGCCGCCGGTATATAACTGTGTTCAAGAACCAGCGGTACATTGTCCGCAAGGCGGATTCTTGATAATTTATACACTGTGGAATTGAGAGGCAGTCCCATCTTCTCCTGTAAGTAATCATCAACTTTAACCAGCTCGATATCTATCATTTTAGTGGACGGTGTTTCACCGCTTTTTTCAATCTCATCTTTAAAGCTGTACAGGTTATCCAGTATCTGATTATACTGCGAAGGCAGAACATATGTCCCGACGCCGTGTTTTCTGACAATCACCCGCTGATCCTCAAGCAGCTCCAGTGCCTGACGAATCGTAATCCGGCTTGCTTCAAATGTTTCACATAATTTGCGCTCGGACGGGAGACGGTCTCCTTCCTGATATGTACCGTTATCAATCTGGTGCCTGATTTCCCGGGCAACCTTAGCATATAAATGAATCCCGTCTTTCATACTGACACCTCCAATTGGTCATAACCAAGAAATGCGGTTCATTGCTTCTTTTTAAATCAAGTATTTCTCTAATCATACAACAAAAAGTGATAATGTGACATCAAAACTGTCTTCACATTATCACTCCAAATATTTAATAAAATACTTTGTCTCCTGACAGAACATCATTTTGCTCTGTGACTGCATAGCCTTTTTGAAATATCCGTTTTAATGCACGGTTAATAGCATTTTTAGGATAGCGTCCTTTATAGTTGGTCTTTTTCGCCCACTCAAATGTTTCTTTAAATTCCGGATGCTTTTTATCTTTCAGGATTTCATACTTTTCTTCAAATGCCGCAACACCCTGCAGACCTTCAATCACAATCGGCCCCTGATATTCAACCACTTCAGGCAGCGGATCCTCCACAGTCAAGTAGCCCATCAGCTCCACCCTGTGTTTCCACCTGCATTCATAGTCATATAAATAGGCGATTTCCCCCTGAGTGGTCAGAAGATAATCCACCTGTGTCAGGCTTGCTTCAAGAAGCGTTTTATCAGTTACAATATCATCATTTGAATAGACTTTAATTTCATGATGATCCATCATAAACTTTGCCGGTGACTTCGACTCCCATCCAAATACATTTTGAATAATTAAATGCAATTCATAAAAATTCAAACGCGTCGGAATAATGACATCCCGGTATATCGGATCTGTACAGCCGACCATTGTCACCCTCAGTTTGAGAGCATTATAGCCCTCTTCAAGAAATTTACCGTTCGTTTCCCGGATTTTACTTCTTCTGCGTGCTTCAATTTCAATGAAATCTGTTTCGCGGATGGTTTTCAGCACTTCATACGGGGTGACACCGAAATTGTTCTCGAGTCTGATGACAAGCCCTGAGTTAAATAAATCCTCATTTAAGTCCCTGCCATTATAAAGCGGCACATCATTTTCTGCATGTGATTTAATTAATGTATAGTTTTCATCTGATAACGAAACCAGCAGACGGCCGACGACATCCACATTCGTCAGCTGTTCGGACGCACCTTTTACGAAAGCCTCTTTATGCAGTGCACTCGGCGCATACGACAGTGCTTTTGCGATATCTTTCAACTGATTGATCCTTACGCTTCTAAGCAGGTCTTCAATCGGCAGCTCTGCATAGGATAATAATATTTCACGCTTAACCGGTCCCAGGCTGTCCGACCAGTCCATCAGATGATTATGTTTATTAAATTCCTTTACCAGTCCTCTGACCACACTCTCAAGAATCGCACCGCTGCCTTTTCCGGCTTCAATCATCAGCCAGTGCTTAGTCAGAAAAGGATATTTCTCAATATCATATCCGGCTGTGTAATAACCCTCTTTACACGGCTTTGATTTTAAATTGTTCAGCAGTTTCAATTCATCTTCCGACAGTTCTTCCACTGCCCATGATAAAAAATATGGATTTGTCATATCTCTTTTTCTGTATAAAGTAAATTCATCTATCGAATGATAGTTACGGCCTTGTTCCTGACTGATTTTTCTCAGTGCTTCTTCGTTTATAAAGCGACTGTAAAAATGACTGACCTCCATAAAACCCCCTACTTTCATAGTTTACTACCTTATTTCTAATTTACCACAAAATCTGACGATTCTCCACAAAATATTAGAAATTTTCAGTATATTTAAATCAGACGGTCTTATTTCAAAATTTATACAGGATATATCCTTATAATGGTAAAATAACCGCCTGTAATTATTTCAATAAATATCCTATTTAAATGACATCATATTATACTGCAGTCTGTATTGGCCTCCTGCACTTTTCCCGTTTTTTTAACTTATACTCGCTGCACCACTCTGTTTATACATGGACTTATTTTTATAAACTGGTAATAACCACAGATAATTAAATTAGCACAAACTTCAGAAAAAAACCACTAAAATTTTACTTTCTTAAATCATTTCTTCATCCGTATTTCCCGGGTGTACTGTAGAATGATATACTGTTTTTTATAACAATCGGCAGAAAGGATAATGAAAATGGAAGCTGGATATATCTCTGAAAAGGAAATACAAGTACTCTATGCAGATACAGATATGATGGGTGTCATCTATCACGGGAGTTACATTAAATGGCTGGAACTCGGCCGGATGCAGTTGATTGAAGATGTCGGCTATGATTATGTAGCAATGGAACGCTCCGGTTATTATGCGCCAGTCTATAATGTAGATATTACTTATAAAAAATCTCTGCGTTACGGCGAGCGTGCATTCATCAGAACCTGGGTTGCCGGAAATACCGGTATGAAAACAACATATGGTTTTGAGATAGTGAATGGAGAGGGTGAATTATGCACAACAGGCACCACTACTCATATTGTGGTCAGGAAAGTAAACGGTGACTTCAAACCGGTTGCCTTTAAAAAAGTATTCCCTGAATGGTATCAGAAATATGAAAATATCAAAGTGACATAGTCGGAATTTTCTTATATAACTGAATTTTTAATAATTTATATTGCGGAACCGCTCTCAAAGTGTAATAATCATATCAGGTGATGCAGAATGAATCAGAAAAAAACAAAAAACAGTTTAAAAAGTAAAGAAATTGAACCTAAATCCTTTGGTTTAATCTGGGCAGTGATTCCATTAATCGTCATGATTATATCCATGGTCTACACGATTGTGGTTCTTGAATCGGACCCTCATGTCCCGTTGATACTGGGTACAGTGACTGCATTGATTATTGCCATGATTCACGGATTTACATGGGCAGATGCAGAAAGCATGATGTATAAAGGAATCACGCTTGCACTGCCGGCTATTGTGATTATTATGCTGGTCGGTCTCGTTATCGGCTCATGGACAGGCGGCGGTGTTGTTGCGACGATGATTTACTACGGATTAATGATTATCAGTCCGGAGTATTTTCTTGTCACTATAACAATTATATGTGCGATTGTTTCTCTTGCGATCGGCAGTTCATGGTCTACGATGGCCACTGTCGGTGTTGCAGGGATGGGAATCGGTATGAGCATGGGAATTAATCCTGCGATTATTGCCGGGGCAGTTATTTCAGGGGCTTATTTCGGTGATAAGATGTCACCGCTGTCTGATACGACAAACCTTGCTGCGGGTTTAACCCACACCGATTTATTCGTTCATATCAGACACATGCTTTACACGACAGTCCCGGGGTTAATCATTGCCCTGACCGTATTCTTTTTTATCGGCAGAGGTTCTGCTTCAGGCGGCGCATCCCAGGAAGATATTTCATCAATGATGACAGCAATGCAGGATAGCTTTGTGATTACACCATGGCTTTTACTCGTACCGCTCGCAGTCATATTTTGTATTATCATTAAATTCCCTGCACTTCCGGCACTTTTCATCGGTATCACGCTCGGCTTCCTGGCTCAGATTCTCATTCAGGGCGGCAGTCCGACAGAGGCCGTCGTTACTTTAATGGACGGTTACAGTATAGACACCGCAAATGACATGATTAATGACTTATTTAATGCCGGCGGATTAATGGGTATGATGTACACAGTTTCTCTGACACTTGTTGCGATGACGTTTGCAGGTGTACTTGAATATTCCGGTATGCTCAGAGCATTAATGACACAGATACTTAAAATCGCAAAAGGTACATTCGGATTAGTCAGTGCGACAATTTTATCCGCAATCACAACCAATGCGACATGTTCCGAACAATATATTTCAATCGTTGTTCCGTCACGTATGTATTTACGAAGTTTTATTGAAAACAATCTCCACACTAAAAACTTATCCCGCTCACTTGAAGACGGCGGTACACTGACTTCTGTCTTTTTCGCCTGGAACACCTGCGGTGTGTTTATCTACTCCACGCTCGGTGTTGCGGTATGGGAATATGCACCGTATGCAGTACTGAATTACTCCGTACCGGTCATTGCCTTAATCTTAGCAGCAACCGGTATTGGTATTACGAAAACAACAGATAAAGAAAAAGAAGCACTCCTCGAAGAAATATACGGTGATAAAAAGAACATAGCTGCTGAATAAGAAAAGCGTGAATGACAAGTGTCATTCACGCTTTTCTTCATAATCTTTCAATTGATTTCTTACAAGAGACTTCTTTTGTATGCTTAAATAATACCCTGAATTCTAAGTATAATTTCTGCGATAATTGCTGAACCCACATATGTCCCGATAATCACAAACATTCCGATAATCAGCGTTTTCCAGCCGAGTTTCGCGAAATCTGTCCATGAACGGCCGATGGAGATTCCAGCATAGGCTAAAATCGGCGTTGCGATTGCGAGTACGTTGATATGCGATGTCCATTCCACAATCTTTTCCTGTCCCGGTACACCCGGCAGTGTAATCACCAATGAAATAATACCGACATACGCAATACTCGGCAGTTTTTTAAATCCGATGGCTTTGTGGAGGATCAGGCCGATTAAACTTAACAGAATCAATACAATCATACCTGGAACCGCATCAAGCGGCATCACTTCATATCCCAGCCAGTTACCGATAATCACCATGAAACCCACAATAATAAAAAGAAATATCCATTCCTGTATACTTTTTAACATACGGTTCACACTCCTTTCCCGGATTTTTTATTTCTAAACTTATCCAGAATCTCATACAATTTCACTGTCATCGGAAGCCCGATTAATATACTCATATATAATCCTGTCACAGTCGTCAACAGATTACTTGCCCCTGAAAATGCAGTGATCGTATCCGCCATTTCGGGGAATCCTGCAACAAGCGGACCAAGTGCCGCTGCAGTCATACTGCCGCTTCCGACACCAGTTGCCATTGCGAACGCATATGGATGAATCGGTGTGACAGTTGCCAGAAAACCTGATGCAAGTCCAAAAAATATTGAACCGAAAACTGTTCCGAATATATACATCGCCATCACGCCGCGTCCTTCCGGTGATGACAGACCGTACTTATCTGTAATCAGTGCCAGGTTGCCTTCCCGGCCGATAGAATGCGTCATACCGATTGCCTCACGCTTCAACCCGAGCAGCATCGCAATCGGGAGTGCCACGAGTATTGTGCCAAGGTTCCCAAATTCCTGAAGGATCAATGCCGGACCTGCTTCTATTAAGATACTGATTTCAGGCCCAGCCTGTGTACCGAATTTTGCGATAAGAAGCGTCACGGATATAAACACCAGCGGTTCAGCGTTCAACGACTGCCTCTCTGTCACGAGCGGTGTGAAATACAATAGAATACCGATCACAACTGCGTACAACATCGGCAGCAGTAATATCACACCCGGTCCGACCGCAATTTGAAATGTGCCGATATACTCGGTAATCGCAACAACACCGAGGACCAGCAAATGGAGCCGCCAGTCTTTCCATAATTTTGGTATTTGTTCTGCCATACTTTCATCCCCTTTCAGCTTTTCTGAACAGCTTAATACCGCTGAACAAGAAATAACCTTAAATTAACTCTCTTAATATATCACAATAGTCCGACTATTCGGAAGAGTTATTTTTGATAAAACGCTTTCTTTATCACTTCATGCATGACCGCACTGTCCTTTGCACCAAGTACTTCTGAAACCCCGCTTTGAACCAGTTTGCTGACCTGCCTGCTGATACTGTATTCAGCAGTTTCAGAAGCTGTAAGCTTTTCATAAAGGCAGACATCTTTTTCTAAATTCTGAAGTGAAAATTTTACATTATCATATGTCTCCTCAAGCATATTCACACCGAAAACATCCATCACTTTCGTCCGGGCAGAACCGTTTTGAAAAACACCGGCCAGTACTTTTTTATCGATGCCGTTCATTTCTCCCACTGTAAAAGCTTCCCCGAGAAGTGTGATGATCCCCGCAACAATCATATTGTTGCACAGCTTTGCGGTCTGCCCGGCACCCGATCCACCGATATATTCAATATTTTCACCGATTACATCGAGGACTGGATAAATATCTGTATATTTTGATTTGTCTCCTCCGACCATAATCGTTAAGCTGCCCGCATTCGCACCATCCGGACCGCCGCTCAGCGGGCAGTCAAAAAAGTACACACCTGATGCGGTTGCATTTTGATACATCTCACGCGTGTATGATACATCATTGGTACTCATATCCAGTATGACGCTGCCCTTTTTCATACTGTGTATCAAACCGTCTGACCCTGATACTATAGAACGTATTAAATCAGGTGAGCTCAATGAAAGAATCACATAATCTGATTCTGCCGAAAGTGCATTCGGAGATGATGAACGTACAGCCCCCATCGACACAAGTGTATCCACTGCAGAATCGTTGATATCATAAACATGAACTGTATCACCATTCTTTATATAATTCCGTGCAATACCGCTTCCCATTAAGCCGCATCCGATGACACCCATCTTTGTCATACGTTCACCTCCTAAGCTTTGATATAAACTGTTTTATAGTCTGTCCAGAAATCAAGTGCTGTCGATCCCTGTTCCCTCGGACCAAGACTTGATGATTTCTTCCCGCCGAATGGATACTGATTTTCAAAATAATTGGAAGGAATATTCACATGCGTGACCCCTGTCTCAATGCGTCTGACAAAATCCATTGCCCGGTTCAAGTCTCTGGTATAAATCGTTGACGATAAGCCGAACGCACTGTCATTTGCCGCTTCAAGCGCTTCTTCATAAGAGTCCACCACCGTCACTGCAATCACAGGGGCAAATATCTCATCTTTATATATCGGCATATCACGGGTAACGCCTGTGATGACTGTCGGGGCAACAAAGCAGCCTTTATCCCGTCCGTTTGTCATCAAACGCTTCCCGCCGAAGACCACCTCAGCACCATCTGCTTTTGACTGCTCAATATACTTTAAATACAGGTTTGTCTGATTTTCATCAATATACGCACCGTTATCCGCATCTTTATCAAAGCCATCCGATATTTTCAACGCTTCCGCCTGTTTGATCAGTTTCTCTGTGACCGCCTCCGCAATGCCGCGAACGAGAATCAGACGGCTTGTTCCTGTGCACCGCTGGCCGTTATCCAAAAATCCACTGATGACAATATTTTCAACCGCCGTATCAATATCGGCATCCTCTAAAACAATAGATGCATTTTTACCGCCCATTTCCGCCTGCATCCTGCCGCCCCTCGACGTCACTGCCCTACCGAGTGCCATTCCGACTTCTGTAGAACCGGTAAATGATACGGCTTTAATTTCAGGGTGGCTGCCGATGACTTTTCCGATGATACTGCCGGATCCGGTGACCATATTAATCACACCTCGGGGCACCCCTGCTTTCTCAAACAGTTCAATGATTTTCACGCTGATTAATGATGTATTGGATGCCGGCTTAAATACGACTGTATTACCGGCTGTGATTGCCGGCGCAATCTTCCAGATACCAATACCAAGGGGGAAGTTATAGGGTGCAATGACACCTACCACTCCAAGTGGTTCTTTCACTGTGTATGCAAATATATCTGCATCCTGCGACGGTACTGTCTCGCCTTTTAAACGTGTCGCCTCGCCGCTGAACTGCTCCATTGCCTCAATAGTCTTATTCACCTCTCCGACAGCATTTTTATATGTTTTACCGACCTCTTTTGTAATAATCTCTGCCAGATTTTCCTTCTCCTCCTCAAGCAGCCGTATTAATTTAAATAAAATTTTACCGCGTTTCGGTACAGCCGTTCGGGACCAGGGATGAAATGCTTCTTTACATACACGCACTGCTTCTTCCACATCTTCAGCATTAGAATACTGGAAATATCCAAGCACTTCACTGTGATCCGCCGGATTGGTGCTTTTAAAGGTTTCTCCGGATTTCGATGCCACCCATTCACCGTTTATATAATTGTTATAAGTGTTTATCATATCTATCACCCTCCATCCGATTATTATAATATTCTAAATATTCAAAGTAAATAGATGCCGCTTTCCAGGAAGAATAAAACACCCGGTGAATCCTTCATTCAAGGATTCACCGGGTGTCAGTATTACACCAGTTTCTGGTTCTGTTTGTTCTTTAAATGGACTGCCGTCATAAACAGTATAAAACTCAGTACTGCACATACGACTGTCATATAAATTACACCGCTCCATCCAAAGTAAACCCAGAATACACCACCGATTGTCGCAATGACTGCAGAACCACCATAGTAGAAAAACAGGTATAACGACGATGCCTGGGCTTTATGACCGTCCGCATTTTCACCTACACGGCCGCTGACCAGAGAGTGGGCAAAAAAGAAACCGTAAGTAAAGAGACTCATTCCGATAATAATAGAAATTAAACTGGACGTGCATAAAAGTAGAACACCTGCGGTCAGTACCGCCAGTCCCATATAGATACATCTTTTTTCTCCAAACTTAAGTACAAAAAATCCGGTCATCGCAGAACTCACTGTACCGATCAGAAGAATGAGAAATATCCAGCTGACGAGAGACTGACTTAAATGAAATGGTGCATCGAGAAGCACAAAAGTCACATAACTGAACAGTGCCATATTCATGCCGAGAAGAAGAAATCCCATGCAGTACAGACACAGCAGTACCGGATTTTTCAAATGATGCAGCAGATAACCGGCCAGTACTTTAAAGTTCAGTTCATCCGCTATAAAGTGCCTTGACGGCCTCAGACTCTTCATAAAGATGACTGTTGCGATTAAACTGATCATGCCGATCACAAGAAAGGCCGTATTCCAGTTCACCACATCGCCAAGCACTCCGGACATGACACGCCCGAACACGGCACCGAGTGAGTTACCGCTGATGTATAAGCCCATCGCCATCGGCTTACTGCTGGGATAAATTTCTTCACTGATATACGCCATCGCAATGGAAGGTACACCGGCAAGTGCCACGCCCTGCAGTGCCCTTAAAATGAGCAGCGTTTCATAGTTCGGACTGAATGCAGTCAATATACAAATGACAGAAGCCGCAATCATGGAAATCACCATTATATTTTTCCTACCCCATGCTTCTGATACAGAGCCGAAAAATATCATGCTGACCGCAAGCAGTAATGTAGTAAGCGTAAGGGATAAACTCGCCATCGACGGATCCACACCGAATTCTTCAGTAAATACCGGCATCAGCGGCTGGGATACATATAGAATTGCGAATGTATTGAACCCTGCTGCGAAAAATGCGAATGTTGTGCGTTTAAACTCCGGTGTTCCCCTGTGTATGTAACTGGTTTTGTCGAAATTCATCCTGCCACTCCCTGAAATAATCATTGATTAAAATAGTATCATTCATATATCATTAAGTAAAATGCATTATTTAACTGATATTAATGTATAAAATGCATGTGACGAGGAGGCGTTCAGAATAGATATTCAACAACTGAAATATTTTAAAATGGTTGCCGACACAGAACACATTACAAAATCAAGTCAGGCACTCGCGATTTCCCAATCCGCACTAAGCCGTTCCATTTCCAATTTTGAACAGGAAGTCGGTGTACCGTTATTCACCCGTAAAAATCGTCAAATCGAGTTAAATGCATTCGGTGAAGTCATGTTATACCGTGTGAATAATATATTGTCTGAACTAACACAGGGGGAACGGGAGATTTCTGAAATGCTTGATCCGAACACAGGAAGTACATCATTCGGTTTTCTGCACACACTCGCAACCACACATATTCCGGAAATTATCTCCAAATTTCAAAGAGAATTCCCAAATATTGAAATGCAGCTGAAACAGGGGCCGTCACATTACATCAGCAGAATGATCGCAAAAGAAGAAATTGATCTCGCACTGATTTCACCAATCTACCTTGATCAGTCTGTCGTATGGAAAAAGCTCTGGGAAGAGCCCATGTACCTGGTTGTTCCGGAGAATCACAGATTATCAAAAGTGCCTTCGATTCAAATCAGTGAACTTAAAAATGAAAAGTTTATCACATTAAAAGAAGGTTTTTCATTGAGAGAGATTTCAAACCAATTGTTTGAAAATGCCGGAATTAACCCTGAAATTACATTTGAAGGGGAAGAATTAAACACTGTGGCAGGACTGATTTCCGTCGGTCTAGGTATCTCCATTATGCCCGAAATTAAAGAAATAGAATCCAGCAGTTTAGTGATGGTTGATATTGAAGATGACAACAGTCAGAGAGAAATCGGCATCAGCTGGAAAGAAGGCCATTATTTGTCCCCTGCCGCAAGAAGGTTTCAGGAATTTTTAATGAATATGGACTTTGATCATTACCGGTAAATCATCAATAGGATTAAAAATTTAGAAGAAAATGATTTAAATGACTCAGGAAAGGGAAATAGATATTAAATATACTATTTTAAGACGCCGAACAAACATATTATTCTTACCTCAGGTTTAAAGGCCCGTTTGTTTCAATTTTCTTTATAAATCTTTCCGTTTACACCACAGGCAGTCATTCTTCAAAGTTATTTTCCTACATATAAAAGAAAGCGTTTTAAATCTTGTATAGCTGTATTTCTGATGAACTTTTACAGATTCACATGAAAATACTGTAAAAACATTGCGATACCTTCAGAATTGTTTTAAAATGATACAAATATTCGTTTCATTAATAATTAGGATACACATCGTTTTCGATTGAGTCAGTGAGGGGGTGAAACGATGTCTAAAATTAACCAGTTAATGGACAGCCGATATAAATATTTTATATTATTTATATTTTTATTCTGGCTGAAAACATACAGTGCCTACCTGATAGAATTCAGTTTAGGCGTGACAGGGTTTTACCAGCATATCATTCTGCTGATCAACCCGCTCGCAGTGACAGTGCTTATATTATCCGTCATTTTCTTTATCAAAAATGAAAAGATGAGAAAATGGATTATGTTTACACTATTAATTTTAATGACAGTAGTGCTCTATTCCAATATTCTGTACTACAGAGAATTCTCGGACTTTTTGACATATAATATCATTTCAGGTTCCAACAATATTTCAAGCGCACTCTTTACATCCACACTTGCGATGATAAGATTCTGGGATATTTTATACTGGGTGGATATCTTTCTCTTTATCTACTTATTCTTCATAAAAAAAGAAATGCCGCTTGTATCACAAAAGAACGGATTTAATAAACGGACAAAAATGACAGTGTCTCTAATCGGGATTGCCCTTCTCGCGGGAAATTTAATACTCGCAGAGATTGACCGGCCTCAGCTCTTAACACGGACATTTGATAAAAACTACATCGTTAAATATCTCGGTCTGAACTTTTTCACCGGCTATGATGTTTTCCAGACCGCACAAAGCAGCAGTATACGTGCCAGTGCAGATGAATCCAATTTATCGGCTGTGTTCAATTTTTCAAAAGATAATTATGCCGCACCGAACCCTGAATATTTTGGTATCGCAGAGGATCGTAATGTGATTGTGATTGCGCTTGAGAGTGTCCAGCAGTTTGTGATTGATTATGAACTGGAAGATGAATACGGCGAGCACCATAAAGTGATGCCGTTTGTTTCCAGCATATATAATGATGAAGCCTCATACAGCTTTGAAAACTTTTTCCACCAGACCGGACAGGGGAAGTCGTCAGACGCTGAAGTCCTTGCGGAACTGTCGTTATACGGTCTGCCGCAGGGCAGTGCCTTTCAGACACTCGGATCAACCAATACGTTTCACTCCACACCGAATATTCTTGGAGAGAAGGCGGGATATACTTCTGCCGCTTTTCACGGCAATGTCGGGTCATTCTGGAACAGAACAGACACATACCAGCAGTTCGGCTATGATTTCTTCTTTGATGCGGAATTTTATGATTTAAGCGGTGACCGCTCCATGGAGTACGGGCTGAAGGATAAACTGTTTTTCCATGATTCAGCAGAATATCTGGAACAGCTGCCGCAGCCGTTCTATTCTAAATTTGTGACAGTGACACATCATTTTCCTTACCCGCTGGATGATATTAATGTTGATTTTCCGGCAGCTGATACAGATGATGAAACCATCAATAATTATTTTGTCACCGCACACTATGCTGACCAGGCAATTGAAGAATTCTTCAACTATTTAAAATCAAGTGGTTTATATGAAGATTCAATCATTATTATGTACGGAGATCATTACGGCATATCCGACATGCGGAATCCGACACTTGGACCGCTTCTTGGTGTAGACTCTGATGACTGGGGCGACTATCATAATGCACAGGTGCAGAGAGTACCGTTTATCATGCACGTACCCGGCATGGAGAACGGACAGGTGTTTGACACATACAGTGGACAGGTGGATGTGCTGCCGACGCTTCTTCATTTGCTCGGTATTGAAACAGAAGAGTTCTTATTTATGGGACAGGATGTATTGTCAGAGGACCATGACAATACAGTGCCTTTAAGGAACGGACGGGTGATTACACCGGAATATACATTCTTTGAACAAAAAATTTATGATAATGAAACAGGTGAAGAGATTCAGGAGTCTGTATCGGAAGATGAACTCGAATTACTCTACCAAAGAAGAGATCACGCACGTGAAGAACTAACGCATTCCGATGATATTTTAACGATGGACCTGCTCAGGTTCTATCAGCCGGATGACTTAGAATCTATAGAACAGATGGATTATCTATACCGTGATCAGATGGATATACTTGAAGAGCATCCTGAAAAAGATACCAGTTTACTTGAACGCCGTGGAAAATCTTCAAGTACACACTTATACGACACAAATGCACCTGAAATTCCTGACTATGATGTCTCAGAGGCTGAACAGTCTGACGGATATAATAATTAACGGTAAAACGGAGCCAGTTCAAATTGAACTGGCTCCGTTTTTTCTGTATTCAATTATTCAACTACCTCATCAAAGCAGTAATGTTCAAAACGAATATGCTTTTTCTCGTTAAAGTCATAGTTTTTAAGTGCTTCCGCGTTTTGAAGATATGCATCCAGAGAATCAGACAACATTAAATTCACAGGTACTTCATTCACAGGATCTTTTTCCTGGTAAAGCACCACATATTTACCTAAAGCTTTTACATAACCGATTTCAAAAGCGGTTCCCGGATCCACATGTTTATCTTCATAATCATGCACGGCAACAATCGCATCACACCATTCAAGGTGTTTAATATCATTGTTGTAAACTGTGTCCCGCCACTCATCAGAGCCATGCTCAAGATGTGCGACCTGCTGTGTTCTCGGTGAAAATATTTCTGTCACTGTTGGATTGGATCTGAGTGCATCTTCTACACGTTTCACTCTTTCCAGCTGATCCTGATTAAAAAATGGACTGCCTAAATAAATTTTCAAACTTGTTCACCTGTCTCTTTCTAGTATTTTCAATACCTGCCTTAATTACAACAGCTTACTGAAAGCCTACGGTTTCCTTCACTTTTCTCATTTCATCTTATTCTATTCTTCTCTCTAAAAAGCGGCTGATTAACGCCGTTGACGCTCTATCGTTTTCGCCATCACTGTACCAATCAATAACGCCCATACCGGTGCACTGACATAAAAAATTGTGACACCTGAGATGGAAATAATAAATGTAAATACTGCGCTCATCATATATTTAGGTTCAGAGAAACTGGTTTTAAGTGTCGATCCGAATACACCGAGGAGCACAAACCCGACAAGCATTCCGGTTAAACTTTCCGGAAGTTCCAGAAGCATCGGAATCATTGCCCATGCAAAAATTCCCGCAATCAGTAAGATACTGCTGCAGATTAATGCGGCAATATACCGTTTCTTTTTATCCCCCGCCTCTTCATCCGATGCAATTACGGTCATCATCCCTGCAGCATTCGCAGACTGTCCGCCGAATAAAGCCGCACAAATGGACATGATGCCTGTTGAAGATAATAAACCGTTGACCGGCACTTTATATCCTTGCCTTTCAAGAGATCCGACTGCGGGTGTAATATCATTGCTTAAAATCAGTATCGCGAGCGGAA
Organism: Listronotus oregonensis; assembly: GCA_019359885.1. Taxonomy (NCBI): domain Eukaryota; kingdom Metazoa; phylum Arthropoda; class Insecta; order Coleoptera; family Curculionidae; genus Listronotus; species Listronotus oregonensis. Next base: position 110,802 of record JAHBCN010041676.1, on the reverse strand, counting down.
TTGAAATAGACAATGCTCCGACCAGTGAAAACTCCGGGACTTGAAACTGAGGCATAATGAGCTCATTCCCCAGTGTGATACTGCCGCCCTCGATAATGAAAAACATAATCAGACTGGTGATGACTGCACCCAGCATCGGCGGTATTCTGAAATCCCATTTAATCAATATAAAAAATACAATTAATGCCGGCAGTCCGATTAACGGCAGACTTTGCAGCGACGGAATTAATCCGACCACATAACTTAAAATGATGCCTGCAAGCATCGCCGAAAGAATTTCCTTCGGAATAAAACGCATCACTTTCTGAAACATTCCGGAAATACCGAAGAAAAGAATGATAAGTGCGGTAATGATATATGCACCGACCAGTTCCTGCAGTGAAAAATGCGGTGTCACACTGACTAAAAATGCGGCACCTGTAATCGAATGGGCACCGACAACAGGAATCTTATAACGGAGTGACATTATAATTCCCAGAACTGCACCGAAAAACAAAACAGCATAAGCCCACGAAATCGTCTCTGCATAGGAGAAACCGCCGGCGTTTGCGGCCTCAATCACCATAATTGTCGGTCCGAATATCCCTAAAGTCCCTGCGATGATACCGCTTGAAATGTTCTTAACATTCATATCTTTAATCAAATTACTTTTCTCATCTGTCATATATCCACCTTCATTCATTGAACTCTGTCAGTGGGTATGACTTTCTGAATATCGTTCTAAGCCGTTTATTAATCGCCCGCATTGGGTAACGCGTCCGGTAATTCAGACGCCGGACTTTTTCATAGACTCTAACATAATCCGCATGCGACGTGTCCTGAAGAATCTCCATCACATCATTTAATTTTTCTATACCGCCGATGTTGTCAATCGGTACCGGTCCTGAATAAGCAGTAACTTCCGGCATTCTCCGGTCTATATTTATGAATTTCTTCAAAGTGATTTCAATACTGTATCCGGCGTTCGGATTATATTCATATGACAGCTGTGACGTTAGATCAAGCAGTGCATCAATCTGTGTATAACTCGCCGTCAATCCGCTGCCTTTTTCAAGAGCCGTCTCAAGTTCAGTACTGTAGATCAGGTATGAGTCTGTCTTGAAATAAGAACCGTCATCCACTTTAAAGCCCATCGCTGCTTTAATAACCCGCTCCAGTTCATAAAAATTCATTCCTGCCGGCATATAAATCTCCCTGATAATATCTTCAGGCTGAAATGCGATTTTCAATTCCAGGTGATACGCATTATAGTCATCGACCTGCGTACGGTATGATTTAGTGCGCACTTTATCCAATGCATTAAAATCAATTGTTTTTAATACCGCCGCAACACTCTCATGTATCGCAAGATAATCCCTGTGCACGTCTACCAGCAGACCGACTTTTTTCGCTGCCGTCCAGCGGGAATGCCTTCTGTAGATATATCGTCCGTTTAATGTTTGATCACGTACTGTTTTATATTCATTGTCTTCAAGTGTCAACAGTGCATGCTTTAGATACTCGGGATCTGTAATCACAGGAATCAACTGATTAATATAGTCTTCCTTATACTGACCATCCGGCTTAACATTCAATCTGGAAAGGATTTTCCGCAGCTCAACAAATTTAAAATTATTATAAAACCAGTAAATCGGTCCTGTATATATGTCTTTAAGACCGGACTGCTGATCATCCGGAAATGCCGATTCATCCTTCACATACATTTCTCCTGACGGCATCAGACCCGATGATGCCAGCGCCTGATATAATACACCGACAATATCATCGTGGATGACACCCGAATTATGTGCATTCTCAAGTATATACTGTGAATCGATTAAAGTCGTATAACTGTCTACATTGTAATCGACTGTGTGGAGCTGTTCTTGATCCGGTGTGCTGTGAAATAAATGTTTAATCAGTTTCATTTCCGTAATTGACATATGACGGCTGATGTCTCTTAAGCGGGATTCATCCACCAGTTCCTCCATTTTAAAGTCGATGAAACTCTGTTGATCCGCAAAAGAAGTCGCATGAATCAAATTCGCCCGCACCATTTCGTGCTCCAGTATAAAGCGTTCAAAAAATGTTCTTAAATCCATATGCCACCTCATGAGTATTCTAATCGTTAACCTCTAGTTTACACTAAACCGCCCCTTAACCTAAAGACAGCGGCGCAAAAAAATGAAAATACTTTCGGAATGAAAGTATTTTCATTTTAACGGCTGTACTATTTTGTAAGGACTGCTTCTTCGATTGATTTCGGGAAACGGTTAAAATTGTGCGGTGCACCTTCATCCTCCACAATAATACCGTCTTCAATCCGGACACCCCCGTAGCCAGCGATGTAAATCCCCGGCTCAATTGTAATCACATGTCCTTTTTCAAGCGGTGTGGTGTTTTTATGGTCAAGTGACGGCAGTTCATGCAGTCCGATACCGATACCGTGACCGATGCGGTGGGTAAAGTATTCACCGTAGCCTGCATCTTCAATAATATCTCTTGCCGCCTGATCAAGCTTTCTCATTTCCGTGCCTTTTTCACTCACTTCAATACTCGAAATATTAGCTTTTAATACTGTCTCATATATTTCACGCTGCTTATCTGTCGGGTCACCGATGATAAATGTCCGTGTCATATCAGAAACATATCTGTCTTTTGTCGTCACACCACAGTCAATTAAAAGGAAATCCCCTTCAGAAACAACGGTATCTCCGGATACGCCGTGAGGCAGTGCAGAGTTTTCTCCTGTCAGGACAAGCGGCCCGAATGATACTCCTGTCGCACCGTGTGCTTTAAACTGCGTGACTAAATAATCCGCAATTTCTTTTTCTGTTCTGCCGATAACCCCCCATGCTTTTAAATCAGACAAGGCTTTTTCCGTGATATCCACTGCTTCCTGGAGCTTTTCACGGTCCTCATCATCTTTAATGCCGCGCAGACTGTTTAATATATCATCCGCACGGTGAATATCTGCATTGTTGAAATGTTCAAGAAGACTTAAATAACGGTCATAGATTAAATGGCTGCCTTCGACTGCGATTGTTTTCACGCTGCTGAATGCATCAAAAATTAATTCAAATGCATTATCACCGTCTTTATGCGGGAGGTGATGCGTAACAGTTGCGGATTGATTGACAATTTCCTGATCCAGTGCCGGAAATACCAGTGTTGTTTCATTCGTTTTAACATCTACAATCAGACTGAGCAGTCTTTCATGCGGATTAATGAAACATCCTGTAAAGTAAAATACATTATCGGGCTCAGTGATAAAAACGATATCTGTTTCCGCCTGGTGCGCCAGACGTTCAATTCTTTTTTCATATTTATTTACCATTTTTTTCGCTCCTTGTATGATATATCATCCCCTCTTATAATAACAATAAATATTATTTTGTTCACTCATATGATACGATGAATAATGACCACTACTAAAATGAATGAGTGAAAAAATAGTGAAATACTTAATTCAGCACTTTAAAAAACTACACAGCCGTTTTGATGAAACATTCTATATTCCACCGTTTATGTCTGTATCCCTTTTAGTGATATATGCCATTATTCTCGGTGCTTTCGGTTATTTACTCGGCATTGATTTGTTCAGCCATGATATATACTCGCTTGAGTACATATTTCAGAACCTGATGATTCGTTCCCTGATTATACTCTTTTTCCTGAATTTCAATATTCTCATTCTGTACTTTTTCATACGTTTTTTTACAAAGCGGATCATATCTATTCCAACCATTTATGCCTACTATACATTGTTCGGCACTGTGATTTTCATCACCGCCCTGGGATTATATTTTCTTGTGCTCTGCGGGCATTATCTGTTGAACTTCCCGTTGAATATACTGCTTGCGGTATTCGGTGTCTCCATCCTGATTATATTGACACTGACAAATCTCTATCCGGCAATTCTCTTGTTTTTAGCCCTTAAGCATGAACCGGTGGATGTGTTCTGGCCGATTATGTTTTGTATTATCAGTATTCATATTATGACGTTTATCTTATTCAGAATGTGGAGTACCGTTGATATCCTGCTGTTATGGCTCTGAACAATCAATCTACGCATCACACCTGACAGTGAATCACATCTCAAACGATGCCCCATCCTAAAAATATTAAAAAACAGTCACAGGCATATCACGCCCGTGACTGTTTTTATATGCGGTCAAATGTCCCACGGACAATCGTTTTACCGTACTGTTTTAATACTCTGCCTCCGGAAATCACGGTATCCAGTGTGTATGCTCTGTCAAACAACAGGATATCCGCATCCATTCCCTTTTGAATCCTGCCTTTATTTTCAAATTTCAGTACACCTGCTGTATTTTCTGTCACCATTTTTAAGACAGCCGCCGCCGGAAGTGACTGTGCCTTAATAAGCGACACCACACCGTTAAATAGACTTTTCGGACGGGCAACATCAAGATGCGACAGGGATCCGTCACTGTTGAACACAGGCAGGCTGCCGTTGCCGTCTGAAGATAACGTTAAAAGCCCGGTATTCCCTTTTTCTTTAATAAATGCTGCCACATCGCTGCTGATATCACTGCCGACCGTCATATCCACTGTTACACCGAGATGCGTGAGTGCCGCACTCTCCTGAATTAAACGGTCCGTCCGGTTGACGTGGGTCGGGTAAATATTCGCTGCAGGCAGATCGTAATCATTCACCAGCTCAAACAACTGGGTCAGTCCTTTCCTGCCCCCGCCGGTATGAAAGTGAGTCACTCCGGCCTTATTACTGGTCATGCCGCCGATACGTGTTTCAGCGACAATTTTAGACAGCTCCTCTGTTGTCGGCTGGCTGGAACGGTGGTCACTGATCGCAATTTCTGCAGTGCCGATGACTGTATCAATCAGGTAAATATCTTTTTCTATCGATCCTGTAATCGTCGGTGTCGGAATCTGATAATTTCCGGTATACATCAATGCCGTCATTCCTTCAGCAGTCAGGGCTTTCGTTTTGGCATACAAAGACTCAAGGTGTCGGCTCGTCTTATCTGTACCGAGCAGTCCCACTGCAGTGGTAATGCCTGCATCCACAAAGTCAGTGATATGTGTTTCAGGCGTTCTTGTGTGATAACCGCCTTCACCGCCCCCGCCGATTAAATGCACATGGGGGTCAATAAACCCGGGTGTGAGTATCTTGTCTTCTCCGGATATAATATCTACTGGAACATCCAGATTCATGTACCGCTTCACATCAATTTCCCGGGAAATTTCCGCAATTTGATTTCCTACAATCAATACATCATTTACACCTTCATCTTCCGGTGAGTAGATATATGCACCTGTAATCAGTGTAATCATGATTCACCTTTCTCCAGACGGTCTTCGAACCAGCCGGTCAGATGCTTCAGACGTTCAATTCTTAAATTCGGCTTTCCGGTTCTGGAAAGGTTGTGGTCTGATTCCGGGAAACGGACCAGTCTTGTGTCTTTGTTTTGATATTTTAAGGCAATGTAGAGCTGTTCCGCCTGTTCAATCGGGCAGCGGAAATCCCGTTCACTGTGAAGAATTAACAGTGGTGTTTTAATATCATCTACATATTTTACCGGTGAATGGTGCCACATTTTTTCAATATCGTTGAATTCAGCCTGAATCTGCCAGTCTGAAAAATAGTAACCAATATCAGATACACCCCTGAAACTCACCCAGTTACAAATACTTCTCTGGGTGACCGCTGCTTTAAAACGGTCTGTATGACCGACAATCCAGTTTGTCATAAATCCGCCGTAGGAGCCGCCGGTAACACCGAGGTTGTCAGTATCAATCCAGTCGTATTTTCCGGTGACATAATCGACACCCGCCATAATATCTTGATAGTCACCGTTCCCGTAGTCACCGCGGACCGCATCCACAAAAGCCTGGGAGTAACTGTGAGACCCCCTCGGGTTAACATATAAAACAGCATAACCGAGACTGGAGAGCACCTGCATTTCATGGAAGAAACTGTTGGCATAAAATGCATGCGGTCCACCGTGAATATTTGTAATCATCGGGTACTTTTTATCATTTTTAAAGTCCGCCGGCTTCATCAGCCAGCCGTGAACCTCTGTACCGTCCTCACTCTGATAAGTGATTTCCTCCGGCGCTGTCAGTGCCGTATTTTCCACATAATGCTTGTTGTGGGCGGTAAGTGATGTTGCCTCACCGTTACTTAAATCCACTTTATACAGCTCCCCCGGATGTACCGGTGTAGAGACAGTAATAAAAGCATAATCACTATTCGCATCCATCCCGTAAATGTAATGCGCACCGGAATAGACCCGCTCGATGTTTCCGGATATATCCCCTTTATATAAATTCACATTTCCGTCTTCAGATACTAAAAATAAAAATGCTTCATTGGAAATCCACTTTGTCGGATTTCCTTCAACAGACTGCTGGGTATCCTGCGCTGCATAGTCTCCTACCGGCTTATCAAGATGACCGGTAATATTCCGGCGTTCCTTGGATTTTAAATCATAAAGGTAAACCACTCCATGGGTCGCATTTTCATAATCCCTGCCGTTTTCAGTCAGAAGCAGATATGACGCATCCGGTGAGACATCCACTTTTTGAAAGTAACCGCCTGCGGCAGGAATTTCTTCTGCTTCACTGTCTTGATGTTTGATATACAGCTTCTGAGCAAAGTTAAAATCAGGTGTTTCACTTTGATCTGTCGTATAGATATACGTATCTGTGCCAATCACTGCTTCCAGTGAATAATTTTCTTTTCCCAAGAGAAGCGTCTCCTGTTTACGGTGCCTTAAATCAATCACTTTTACCGCCTGATATTTTTCTTTCAGTACGCCAATACTGTCCGCCTTATATTTCATCCGGTCAATGACGATTGGTTTCGGCAGGTCATTCTGATTTTCTTCACTCTCCTCATGATCAGAATGCTTCACTTCAGATGAAACATGATAGTAAATGTGCTTCCCGTCATTGGAAAAGAACGCACTGTTCACCCCGTCATCCTCATGTGTCAGCTGTTCCCTTTCACCGCCTGCAGCACGAAGAAGAAATATCTGCTGCTTATCATTATCACCTTTCGAGATAAATAAAGTCACCCGGCCGTCCGGTGAATGATCGACATTACTGATGCGTTCATTCTTATAAGTCAGCTGGACCGATTCGTACTGTTCATATTTATATAAATGAGTCGTGTATTCATTTTTCTCCTCATCAATCTGAGTCATCAGATACGTCAATGCATTACTGTCCGGCAGCACCTTCGGTGCTGCGACAGATTTGATTTGAAAAATGTCTTTGATGTCTGCTTTAGTCAAAAAAATTCCCCCTTAGTTTTGTTTATATTCTAACACTAAGGGGGATAATATGCTTTTTAAACACTCAATTTTTTTGATTATTCAAATATAGATTATTCATACAGACACTGTGCGAGACTTTCCATCCCTTCATCAATCCGGGGTCCCGGCCGTGACAGTAAATCCGCATCCAGCACACACTGGCGGTCCGGATCTGTGATGGACAAATGACTCGATTCAGTAAAGTCGGAAACATTTTCCGACAGCATTCCGGCATCATAACCGTCAATCACTGATGCTACATAATCCGGATTTCTTTCCATCAGTTCTTCTGCACTGATTTCACTGAACCCTTCAATATCGGAAAAAGCATTTTCAGCACCGACAGATTCAATCACATCATTCATAAATGTATGACTGCCTGCTGTAAATACTTCCGGGTAGGGTGAAATCTGGATGAATACAGTGGGTGGGTCGTCACCGCCGGATGTTTCTTCAGTCACGGCTTCAATCCGTGACTGAAGCGCATCATTCACTTCATCTGCAGTGTCAGATGCACCAAGTACACTGCCGATATCTGTAATTGTTTCATAAATCTCTTCAATATCTTCGGCATCTTTCACATAAATCACTTCCGCACCGGTTTCTTCACTGATGACATCAAGCACCGGTTCATGCATTTCCTGTGTGGTTTCATGTGAGAAAATATGTGTCGGCTCCAACTCAAGCAGCTGTTCCGCATCAAACTGGAAAGCATCAATCTGTGCCACTTCAGGATCTTCAACAAGTGCTTCCGGATATGTATCGACAGTTGAGACAGCGGTAATACTGTCTGTGAAACCGAGCGCATCCAGTATTTCAGTATTACTCGGCATCAGCGAAACAATACTAACATCACCAGATACAGAAGATGACTCTGCATCTTCTGCAGAGTCATCTTCTATACTGCCGCTTAAGTCTGAATCAGACGACGTCGGTTCCTGCTGTTCGGAATTCGAGTCGTCATTCTGGTTGCCAAGTAAAGCACAGCCTGACAGCATGACTGAAAATATCACCAGTAATAATCCTCTTGTTAAAACTTTCATTGATTATTCCTCCGCTCTAAATATTCTACATCTTCTCCGGTGCAGATACACCAATCAGACGGAGTGCATTCTCCAGAGTCTGACGCACACTCTCTATTAATAGAAGGTATGCATGGACTTTCTTATTATCGTCACTTAAGACCTTATCTGCATTGTAAAACTTATGGAACACACCTGCAAGTTCCTGAATATAATTCGCAACACGCTGGGTGGCACGATATTCTGCAGCCCCTGTGACTACATTCGGGAACTGGGCCATTTTTTTGATTAAATCTAAAGCCTGTTCATTGGTAATGACAGATAAATCAGACGACGTGTCAAATTTATAACCGGATTCATCCGCCTGTCTTAAGATACTGCATATACGGGCATGCGCATACTGTGCATAGTACACAGGATTGTCGCTGGATTCTGATTTTGCGAGGTCCATGTCAAAGTCAAAATGTGTATCGGCACTTCTCATCGCAAGGAAATAACGGCAGGCATCCACACCGATGGTATCAATCAACTCTCTCAAAGTCACTGCTTTACCTGTCCGCTTACTCATCTTCACCTCTTCACCGTTTTCAATAAGTCGCACCATCTGCATAATTTCAATCTCAAGCATATCCGGATTTTGACCGAGCGCGCCGAGTGAACCTTTCAGACGTTTGATATAGCCGTGGTGGTCGGCACCGAATAAATTAATCAACTTATTAAAACCGCGCTCCACTTTGTCATAATGGTAGGCAATATCCGGCATTAAATACGTGTAGGAACCGTCACTTTTTCTAAGTACACGATCTTTATCATCACCAAAGTCTGTCGTACGGAGCCAGAGTGCACCGTCCTGTTCAAATGTATAGCCGTTTCCTGTCATTTTATCAAGTGCATCTGTCACTTCTCCTTTTGTATAAAGGGATGTTTCACTAAACCAGTTGTCAAAATGCACATTGAAATCACTTAAATCTTTCTTAAGCTTTTCCATTTCATATTCCACACCAAGTGTTCTGAATATCTCAATGCGTTCATCTTTATCTTTATTAAAGAGTTCCGGTGATTTTTCCGCAAGATCTCGACCGATGGCTTTAATATCTTTCCCCATGTAACCATCCTCAGGCATTTCAAACGGTTCGCCGAGTGCCTCCAGATAACGGGCATCAATACTGAGCGCAAGGTTGTGAATCTGGTTGCCGGCATCATTAATATAATATTCACGGGTGACATCATATCCTGCGAAATCCATGACGTTTGACAATGTATCACCGACACTCGCATTTCTCGCATGACCAATGTGCAGATCCCCGGTCGGGTTCGCACTGACAAACTCAACGAGTACTTTTTCATTTTTTCCGGCATCTGTACGGCCGAAATTCTCACGTTCTTCAAGCACTTTAAGAATAATTTCTGTAAGCGATGATTCATTCATTTTAAAATTGATAAAACCCGGTCCTGCGATGGATACTTCTTTAATGCTTGCGGCATCTTTATCCAAATGTCCGATGACTGTTTCTGCGATTTCTCTCGGATTTCTTTTGGCCTGCTTGGTGAGGACCATCGCAATATTCGTTGAAAAGTCCCCGTTTTCTTTCACTTTAGGTACTTCAATTTTAACTTCCGGTACGGTGTCAACGAGACCGGACTGTTCAACTGCTTTTGTAACTTCTGACTGTAACTGTTGTTTTAAATCCATTGTCTATCCAACCTTCTTCATTCGATATTTATATTCACCCAGTATTTCGCTGCCTTCAAACAATCTGTACTGGATATAGATTTCATCATGGGTAATGTTAATTTGATCTGTTTTAAGACTGTAGTGGTGTCTGCCTGCCGGAGATTCATAAAACGTATCTGTAGTCTCACCTTCGGCAAAATAAAAGTTCATATTTATTATGCCCCGACGCTGGATTTTTGCATAATTATCCCCGAGCCGCAGTACAACATTTATTTCATGTTCATCCAATGTTTCTTTATACGTTAAATACCGGTCACGCCGGACGATTTCAGTCACTGTAACCTGCTGGGTGAACACGTCTGTTTCACCATTTAAGGCTGCATGCTGGGACAGTTCATAATCTGATATTTTCTTCTCCATTTTATCACCTGCAATCACGTAAATTATAACACAGCATTGAAGCTGCGTCTTAACTCCCGGATAATAAAAAAACAGACAGGGTGTCCCCTGCCTGAAGTGTCCTAGCTATATTTCTATAACTACACTTTATTTTATATTTCATTTGAAAAATCTGCAATCATCTTTTCTGAAAGACACAAAAAAGACACAAACAATCAGTAATTGTTTAATACATTTTTCAGTTCCTGTGAATTATTCCACATTTCCGGATTATGATTCATAAGAAATGTCTTTAAAGCAGACAAACTGTCACTGTCCATATCTTCTATTTGTATATGGCCTTTCATGGATTTATCCATCATATTCACATGCTCATGCATTAGTTTGTAACCGCGTTTCTTAGACTTGTTAACCATTTCATAGCATGCGGTCACACCGCGGTATTCCAGTCCCTGTTCCGTACGTTCGACTGTCACCCAGACGAGCCAGTACTCTTTTTTACCGTCTCCTTCAGCTTCACTTTTATCTGTCACCCATTTCACCCGTTTTTCAACATCCGCCCGGGCATGCAGACCGCCGATATCAATAAACACTTCCTGCGTATCGATATCAACATATACCGGCGCCACATTCTCAAGACTGATTGCCCCTAAATTCTGGCCTCTGTGACCGTCAAGCGGGTCATTTTTTATAATATTAAACTGAAAGCCGGGCTTATTATCTTTAGATTCATTTGCCATTCTTTTCACTCCTATGCCAGTTCATTCAACAAATTAATCAATTCACTTTTTATATTTAAATCTTTAATTTCCATAATTTTATCTTTTGGATAATAGAGTTTGGACTCCATTCGTTCCACACCGGTAATAGACTGGATAATCGCAGACTGACTGCTGATTTCACGTAAGTGTCCGTCCCGTTTCACCAGATGAATCGGCCGTCTGTTTTTGTTCATTCCGGGACGGTCGTAATCATACGGCAGGTCATAGAAAGAATCACTGAAAAAATAATAATCAGGATCAATCCCCGCCTGCACAAACAGGTCTTTAATCTCATTTTCTGTAATGACAGAACCGTCAAACGGCAGATATTTAAACAAATCCCTGTTTACGAAGCGGTTTGACAAATCCGACAGCACCGCATCATCTTCATGAATCCACTCCTGAAGGTAGAAGTTCACGACCATTTCATCCAGCCGCAGATAGTCGTGAACACTCACCTGTCCTTCAAAGAACGGGATAAAGTAAGTCGGTGACTGCTTAAAATAATGGCCCCGCTCATATAAATCCTTTGCCCGTCTGAGCGCTAGATTCAACAGAACCTCTCCGCCTCGTGAAACAGGATGAAAATAGATCTGCCAGTACATCTGATAGCGGCTCATTAAATAATCCTCCACCGCATGCATTCCGCTCTCTTTAATCACCACTTCTTCTTTTGTCGGACGCATCACTCTCAGCACCCGTTCCATATCAAAGTTACCGTAGGATACACCGGTGTAAAACGCATCTCTTTGAAGATAATCCATACGGTCTGCATCAATCTGGCTCGATATCATACTGATAATAAGTTTATTATGATGCGTTTTATTAATGACCGCTGCGACTTCTTCCGGGAAATCCGGCGCAACTTTACTCAATACTTTATTCACATCGGTCTCACCAAGAATGATTTCCCGGGTGAACGCTTCATGGTCCGTATGGAATATCTTCTCAAAACAATGGGAAAACGGCCCGTGCCCGAGATCATGAAGAAGTGCTGAAGTGAGTGCTAAAAGCCGGTCCTCGGGATTCCATTCATTATATTCTTCAAAGTTGACTGTCATACGGCGGACAATCTCATAAACACCCAGTGAATGATTAAACCTTGAGTGTTCTGCCGAATGAAATGCGAGATACAAGGTGCCGAGCTGCTTAATTCTTCTTAACCGCTGAAACTCCTTTGTCTTAATCAAATCCCAGATGGCCTGATCTCTGACATGAATATAGCGGTGAACCGGGTCTTTGAATACTTTTTCTTCTGCGAGCTGTTTTGTTCTATAGGTGTGTTCTGTCATTCGGCACCCTCCTCTTAAACCATTATTTTATCATATATCCAGAGACAGACTCATTAAAACCGCTTCGCTGCCGGATGATTGTGAACGTAGATGATAAGATATGACTTTAATACACAAATATTTAAATTCAAACTCTATGAAATAAAGTTGTTTTTTAGATAATGACCGTTTCATTTTAACATGGATATATCATATTGTTTAACACTCTGACTAAAGATATCAATGCGCTGTACAGCTCAAAAACAGCTGTACGACAGTCAATAAACCTAAGGCAGCGTATGAAAAATTGAAGTGCTGTAATTATAAATGTTTAAGAGCGATCCAAAAAGGAATGAATAATTAACGGAGGGATAATATGACTTCAAAAAATATATTTTTTATACTACCGTTAATCTTAATCGTTTATGTGTCCCAGGTTTTAGTTCATTCAATCACCGACGGTTCTTTAATATTATGGAACGAATCATTTAATGCGTCTTCTGCCGGTGTATTATTCGTCATCATAATGGTTTTTATTACCAGAAAATTTCTTAAGCATCCTGACAGTAATAAATGATGGACACTTCAATAAACTTACAGTACGATGTTAACCATTTCTCAATGTGTCTCCGGGCTGTTTCCGGTGAATTTCCTGTCGCAGTGAATTCAATTCTTAATTCAAATATTTTATCATCTACTGCTTGATACAGTCCTTTTCGATCACTTTCAGAGGCTGCAGACCCACCTTCAAATGTTTCTAAGTCATCCAATACTATGGAAATGCTCTTTGATAAGCTGTTAATTTGCTGAACCAGTTCAAGAATTCTATTATTCAAAATCATTCCATCTGTCCTTCTTTATAAAACATTTATTCGCCTATATGTTGCTGCATCTCATAAAATCACGGTCAATCATTTTGGGTCTCAGAGCGTTTAAACAACGTTATATGTTTGTTATGTTCTAATATGACATCATTTATTTAAAAATCATACACTGTAAAATGTTATAATAATGATGAAATTAAGAGAATTAGATTTCATTGACAACACAAAGTCCGCCACTACAGCCATATCTGACAGACTTTTTGTGGGTTAGATGACAACTCGTTCTTGTTGTTGTCAGTATAGTCTAAACAACAGCTGCTTAATCATCACATACCATACATATCATTAAAAATTGACAAAACCATCCTCATGATTTACCACCTTATATATTTTAATCATACATATACTTTGGAGGTTTCGACATGGTCAAACCAAATAAATCTGCTCAAAATAGAACACCAAACTTTGATATAGATCAGATTAAAAAACGTGCCGTTAGACTACCTGTAGTGAACAACAAAGTGGTCTTAGACAAAAACAATCCAGATCATAGACGCTTCTTTGAAGACTGACAGGTATCCGGTACAGCTTTCATATAAATGCCGGTGCAGTAAAACCACGCCCCTAAGGGTACACCTAACCATTCCGGCCATATTTCAAATAACCCGGCTGATATCACAACAATTCCCAGCGCCATCAAAACATATGGTCTTTCATCCATCACCATCACTCCTTGAGATTGATAATATGAGCATACAAGATTCATTCATCAATATCTAACAGACAAAATATATATTATTCTGATTACGCAGATTCATTCAGTTATGGAAAAAAGAAAAGGTGTAACCTTTTAACCGGTCACACCTTGTATATTCAGATTTATGCAATCTTCATGATTATTTTGTATTATTTTTCTTTGAAACACTGCTTTATGACATACGGCGTTCATGTCTGCCGTAGACAAAGTAATAAATCACCATTGAAATACCTATCGACAGCACCAGCCACTCATAAAGCCCCCCGTAACCGGTATAAGGCACAAAGTAGCCGAGAATAAACGGACCGAATCCGAGACCAATCTCAAGCATAATGAAATAAGTGGATGTCGCCAGTCCCACGTTTCCTTTATCCGCAGTCTTCACGCATACTGCCTGTGATACCGACTGATGATTGCCGAAACCAAGACCGATTAATACCGCCGCCAAAAGCAGCATGAATCCTGATGTTGCCTGACCGAGGGTAATAAAACCTGCCGCCATGACTATAAACGCAGGATATAAAACAATGTTTGCTCCTTTTAAATCCAGCACTTTTCCGGTAAACGGCCGGGTCAGAAGAATAGTTACAGAATAAACAATAAAGAACACACTTGCCGCTGCCACAAGATCCCGTTCCTGGGCAAATACATTTAAAAAGGACAGAACCGCTGAATATGCCAGTCCCATAAAGAGAATCGATACACCGAGCGGCAGAACATCCTTATCAATCATCGCAAACTTCGTTTTTTGATGTTTCCCGTCCTGTACAAAGTTATTCACTTTAATCAAAGGCAGCAGGAAGCTCATGAGAAATACTAAAATACCGACACCGAAAAGCACAGTATTAAAACTGATATTCTCAAGGAGCAGGAATGATAAAAAAGGCCCCAACGCAGCACCGATCACCATACTCAGACTGAAATAACTGATGCCCTCTCCGCGACGCGCCTCAGGGAGCGAAATAGTCGCCAGTGTATTCATTGCGGTACTGACAATCCCTGTCGCAATACCGTTTAACAGTCTGACCGCAACCAGCAGATACAATCCGCCCTCAATGAAATACAGGATATAAGTCAGAAAGAACAATACTGTTCCGATATACATCAGCTTTCTTGCCCCGATACGGTTGACCTGATACCCCGAAAGCGCACGGCCGGCAAGCACACCGACAATAAAAATACTCGCAACCAGTCCCGCGGTGCTTGGTGATATGTTGTATTCATCAATCGCCACACTGCCGACAGTCACCAGAGTCGCATACATTGAAAACATCACCACAAAATGGAATGCAAATATAATGATAAATTCCAAGGTCCAGATCTTACTTTTCTCAGGTTTTTTTACCACGTTGTGTGCTCCTTCCGCACTTGATTATGTATGATGTACCTCCAAAGCTCTGATTACACAGAAAAAAAGATTTCATACCTGTCTCTCAGGAACAAAATCCTTTTTCATACATTATATCATTACTCCGAAAACAATATCTTATCCTGTTCAGCACGGATATTTTGATTTCGTTTAATCATGTTCTTAAATGATTTTTCAAAGCGTTCTGATTCTTCTTTTGTAAACGCACGCATCATTTCTGTTCCGCCTTCAATCACGCTAAGCATTCCCTTAAGGACCTCGTCAACAGTGAACGCAGCACCAGTGATTTCATTAATCGATGCCATCACTTCCGGGCTGATATCCGGATAATGGAATTTTGTCTCACTGTTTTTTCTGGCATGATGATAAAATTCCCGCATCACTTCAGCCCGCTCACTGCCGGATCCTGTCACACATAAATATATCTGTACAGCAACCCCGCCCTTCACGCGGCGTTGTGAGATTCCTGCGAACTTACGGCCGCCGATACTTAAATCATAGCTTCCGGGACAGTAGCTCCGGGTAATTTCATATGCTCTAATATCCAGGTCCGGAAATGTACGGCACACCATATCGAGCATGATTTCATAACCTTCATCTATCATTGCTGCATCGCTTTTCGGTACAATCAGGGATACGTTCAATACGCCTTCATCGAGCACCACCCCAAGACCGCCTGAATTCCTGACAATATAATCATAACCCTTATCCCGGAGGAATTTCAGACCATCATCCAGATAAGGAAGTCTTGCATCATGAAGCCCTAAAATCACAAACGGATGGTGTACCCATGCACGTGCTTTGGGTACACCATCGTTTGTGACTATTTCCTGAAGCACATCATCCATCGCAAATGACTGATACGGATGATGTGTTTCACTGGCAGGAATATAGTCCCATTTTTTCTTGAATATTTTATGCATCTTTATCAGACAACGCCTGTGTCGCAGTAAATAATGCAAGATTGAAGACTTCGTCCGTTGTACATCCGCGGGATAAATCGTTTACCGGTTTATTTAACCCCTGCAGAATCGGACCGTATGCTTCAAAACCGCCGAGACGCTGTGCAATTTTATAGCCGATATTCCCTGCTTCAAGTGTCGGGAAGATAAACACATTCGCATTTCCTTTAATATCAGAGTCCGGTGCTTTTTTCTCTGCAACACTCGGTACAAATGCCGCATCAAATTGGAATTCACCGTCAATCGGCACATCCGGGAATTTTTCTTTCGCATACTGTGCTGCCAGTCTGACACGTTCAGTTTCTTCTGTTTTCGCAGATCCTTTAGTTGAGAAACTCAGCATCGCAACACGTGGATCCATATTGAAATCAATCGCTGTTTTTGCTGTTTCCACCGCAACTTCCGCAAGCTCTTCCGCGTTTAATACCGGGTTGATCGCACAATCACCCATCACATACAACTCATCATCACGAAGCATAAAGAATACACCGCTTGTTCTTGAAACACCCGGTTTTGTCTTAATAATCTGCAGTGCCGGACGTACTGTATTCGGGGTGGAATGTACAGCACCTGACACAAGACCATCTGCTTTCTCTGTGTGTACAAGCATCGTTCCGAAATAATTGACATCATTCAGAATCTCATCCGCCTGCTCTTCTGTCACTTTCCCTTTACGACGGTCAACAAATTCACTGACCAGTTCGTCTTTATCATCGCATGCCGAAGGATTAATGATTTCAAGTCCTTCCAGGCTGAGCCCTTCGGTTTCTGCTACTTTTTCAATCTCACTTTTTTCACCTAGAACGATGGGGTGAACGTAAGAGGTCGCATTTAATTCGACCGCCGCTTTTAAGATCCGTGCATCCGTTCCTTCCGGAAGCACGATTTTTACGTTCTTACCTTCCAGGTTTGCCTTTAGGCTGTTCAAAAATTGACTCATAATGTCCTCCTTGATATTCCCTGTATACGTGATTATTATAACTGTTTTGTCACATTATTTCATCCCTATTCACTTTTAAAACGTTTTCTTATCAAGTAGAATGGTATTGTATATCAAAATATTGAAAGAGGGTTACAAAAAATGAGTGAAGCAGTAAATACATTAGATGGCTGGTACAGTCTCCACTTACTATATAAAGTAGACTGGGCATCTTTTAAATTGCTTGAAGACAATGAAAAAGATGAACTCATCAATGAACTGAAAAGCTTTCTCGCCCGTGAGGAAGAGGTTCATCAAAAAAATGAAGGCAGCTATTCTTTCTACAATATCACCGGACAAAAAGCAGATTTAATTCTTTGGATGCTCCGTCCGACCATTGATGAATTAAATGCACTTGAACTTGAATTCAACAAGCTGAAAGTGGCTGATTTCCTGATTCCTGCATATTCATATGTTTCCATCATCGAACTCAGTTCCTATCTGGCAAAAGGGTCAGACGGAGATCCGTACGAAAACCCTTATGTCCGGGCAAGACTCTATCCGGAAGTACCAAAATCAAAATATATCTGTTTCTATCCAATGGATAAAAAGCGTGATCTTGAAGACAACTGGTACATGCTTTCAATGGAGGAGCGCAGCAAGTTAATGTACGACCACAGCAAAATCGGCCGTTCCTATGCAGGTAAAATCAAGCAGTTTATCACAGGATCCCAAGGACTTGATGCGTATGAGTGGGCTGTGACATTATTCTCTGATGATATGCTTGAGTTTAAAAATATCATCTATGAGATGAGATTTGATGAAGTATCTGCCCGTTACGGTGTATTCGGCGACTTCTATGTCGGCGTTAATCTTCCGGCAGATTCACTGGACGGTTTCTTCAAATAAGCATTTCAAATGCTTTATGCGTTTAATTTCACTCAATATCGGTTATAATAAACCAACTTCAAAAAAGTTTGATTAATGGAGGGGGCTTCCTGTGGGTAAATTATTAAAACGTGCAGCAATAATACTGGCACCGATTATTTTTAAAAAAGTACTGAATCGTTACACCGGCAAAAAGAAATAAAAACTGAACCCATCAAAATGATGGGTTTTCTTTTCATATTAAAGATTGAAGTGGAGTTTAATTATGTTTTCTAAAAATAAACAAAAACGAATGATTCTAATATTTACCGGCTCCGCCTCGGCATTTGTCGGTGTCACACTTTTAGTTGCCGGTCTGATGTTCGTTATGGACACTGGTGATATGTTCGGTTACTTAATGCTTCTCCTCGGTCTTTTCATAATGTGGATTTCCTACAGAGAATTCAGAGAATACCATAAGCTGAAAAGAGAATTCGAGGAAGAAAAATAATCAAAAACAGTATTGTATGAATGTAAAGACACCGGCGGCTCAAAATGAACTGCCGGTGTCTTTTATATCTCTTTTAGAAATTAGGGCGCAGGTCTAAATTCCTACGTTTTACTAACCTCGGTTATTATATAACTGTAATGATATTATTTAAATAATATTTTTAGATCTCTTTCCAGGAGACTCAATAATAAATATTACCCTGAATAAACAAGTTTAACAGTAACAGTTTTAACATCTGAATATTCCTGTTATACTCCTCCAGCGTAATCTAATCAATTATTTATAAAATAACAGTAAGTTTATAAAAGGTATAGGTGATTTAATGATTTTTAAAAATAAACCCGGACTTCGTTACTTAACTATTTTTGTTATTATCTTTATTGTTTCAATATTTTTTGAGTAACTTCGTGGTAATGAAATCGACATGATTACATCATTTTTCATTTCAATGATTATCCTCTTCTTCACTATCATTGTTAGTAAAGGCATACAAAAAAATAATAGCAGTCATGAGTAACTAACTATATAGTCTTTTTCCGGTCATAATAAATCTATTCCGGTCATAACTTCACTACTCAAGGTATAAAGATACCGGCAGATCATAAAATCTGCCGGTGCCTTTTATTTATTATTCCACAGTTTCTATTCTGTGGTGATCAGAGCTGACGGATAGTCAAAATCAGGTCATCCAGTTTCCGTTCCATGCGGTGCAGAAGAAAAAAGGTGATGACTACCGGGAACCCGACATCGCTCACGAGTGGTATCCAGTCCATTTTAATTTAGACGAGAATTTCTTCGTGCTGTTCCACAATTTTGGCAGATGCCACACTGACTGGTTTCCCTTGAGTCGGTGTTAAACTGCCGGATGCGATTATTTTACCTGCTTCTTCCATAACATCTTCAGTTGTCAGACCTGCTTTAGGTGCATTTAAGTTCAATGTGAATTTACGGCCTTCAGATGTGTTGAATACAATTGCCAGTTTTTTACTCATTTTCATTCCTCCTGATTTTAAATTTTCCTAAAAACAATTCCTGATTAGCGGATAACGTACGTCTGAATCTTTTCAACGACTGCGTATGCATCTTCAGTCAGTGCTTCAAATGCTGATGCAAGGGTGTTAATTTCTGTATCGCCTGCAAGAATGTCTACATTTGATACTGTACGGGAACGAAGAACTTCTTTCCCTGTGCCGTCAACGGCGGAGTAATAAAATCGTGCTGATGTTTGTTTTAACATGTGTTTCACCTCCTCACACATATATATCGAGGCGGAATCACAAAAGGACAATTGTAATTAAAAAAAACTCTCCTTAATTTTTTATATGCAAGATTAACCAAGCAATTTAATTCTGTATTCTCCATAAAAGAAAATTAAAATATTCTAACAACTACTTGAATTTATATATATAATGATATAATATTCATTATTGTTTATAAATATTCTAAAAAGGGAGCTGGAGATACATGTCAGAAACAAGTCATCTTGATCTCAAAAACAGTACTTTAGATATATTGAGTACAATGTTTCAAGAAGCAGATAATCTTTATGAGGAAATGGTGGAAATCAGAAGAGATTTACATATGCATCCTGAATTATCATTCCAGGAGATCAGAACACCGAAAATTATCTCAGATCACTTAAAATCACTGGATCTTGAAGTCACTGAAAATGTTGGCGGCAACGGCGTCGTCGGCAGATTGAAAGGCGGGCAACCGGGTCCGACTGTTGCTTTCCGCGCTGATTTTGATGCACTGCCGATGAATGACGAAAAAGAGGTGCCGTATAAATCAACGGTTCCGGGGGCTGTCCATGCTTGCGGGCATGATTTACATACGTCTGCTTTAATGGCTTTTGAGAAAATTCTTGTGAAGTACAAACACTTATTGAAAGGAACAGTTGTCTTTATCCATCAACATGCTGAAGAACTGCCGCCGGGTGGTGCAAAAGCAATGATTAAAGACGGTGTCCTTGAAGGCGTTGACTTTATATACGGGGCACATGTCTGGGATGAAGGGACTGTCGGTGAAGTCGGTTTTAACTCCGGTTACACTATGGGCGGCGGTGATAATTTTGAAATTACTGTCCGCGGTAAAGGCGGCCATGGTGCCATGCCGCACTTAACTGTTGATTCCCTCGTCGCTGCAAGTCAGCTTGTTGTAAACCTTCAGCAGATTTTAAGCCGCAGACTTGATCCTAAAGAATCCGGTGTCGTCACCATTGGAACATTTAATTCAGGAACAACAATGAATGCGATCGCAGATAAAGCAGTTATCACAGGTACTTCGCGTTGTTTCAATAACGAAACGAAATTAAAAATCAGGAAATGGATTCATCATATTTCTGAAACGACTGCTGAACAGTTCGGAGCAGAATGTGATATCGACTTTACTTACGGTTACGATTCACTTTTTAATCATGAAACCGAGACTGAAGATCTCAGAATACTTACCGAAAAATATTCAAAAACTTTAACACCTGTAGCCAAACCTTCCGCTCTGCTCGGCGAAGATTTCTCATACTATTTACAAGAAGTTCCCGGCACATTCTTCTTTGCGGGCGGACGCAATGAAGAAATTAATGCAGTCTACCCGCATCACCATCCGAAATTTGATATGGATGAGCAGTCTATGATCAGTATATGCCGTGTTTTCCTGCTCGCCGCAGGCAAACACTTGATTGAGGGGGATTTAGATGCGTAACCACAATGCTTCAGAGCCTCCTCAATCATCTAAAAAGAAAAAATGGCAGATGCCGGATACTTATGTCATTGTATTTCTCGTATTAGTCATTGCGGTCGCTGCCACTTATATTGTTCCCGCCGGATTATTTGACCGTGAAGAAGTTGACGGCGTGACCCGTGTGGTTCCCGGATCATTTACCGCGGCAGAACAGGTTCCGGCAGGTATTATGGATATCTTCCTTGCGATTCAGACCGGCATGGTGGAATCGGCTGATTTAATCTTTCTCGTACTGTTTGCCGGTGGAATGTTTGAGGTCGTTGAACGCTCAGGCGCTTTCAGAACAGGCATTCTCTCAATCATTGATAAAATGCGCGGCAGAGAATTCATGCTGATTTCTATTATCACCATTCTGTTTGCACTGGGCGGTGCAGTGGGCGCGCTGGCAAACTCAGTTATTCCATTTGTAGCCATCGGTGTCATGCTTGCACGTGCACTCAAACTGGATGCGATGATTGCGGTCGCTATCACTTTCAATGCTGCATTTATCGGGTTTGCAGCAGGATTTTTAAACCCATATACTGTGGGGATTGCGCATAATATTGCCGAACTCCCTCTGTTCTCAGGAATGACTTTCAGAATCATTACATTTATCATTCTTGTTTCACTCACCATATGGTATACATGGCGGTACAGTAAAAAAATAATGAATGATCCTTCAAAGAGCCTGCTCGGCATTCTGGAACCTGAAGATGAGACCGGACAGACAGAAGAAAATACATTTACTTTAAAACATAAGCTGGTATTAGCCTGGACATTCGGTGCACTGTTATTCTTTGTATTTGCAGTCGTTCAATTTGAATGGACAACCGATCATATGGCCGCATTCTTCATCATAATCGGTGTAGTAGCCGGGATTATTGCCGGAATGAACTATAACACACTAACATTAACCTTTCTCGAAGGCTGTAAAAAACTCATTTACGGCGCGATGATTATTGGTCTTGCACGTGCTGTGCTCGTTATCATGGAGAATGGAAATATACTGGACACGTTAGTCAACAGCCTGTCTGCTCCGCTTTCTGCACTACCACCTGTCGCAACAGCCATCGGCATGTTTATCATGAACTCGGTATTTAATTTCTTTATCCCGTCCGGCAGTGGACAGGCTGCAATTATGATGCCGATTCAGACACCGCTTGCAGATATGATTGGTATCACAAGACAGGTATCCGTACTTGCCTTCCAGTTCGGCGATGGTTTTTCAAATGCTCTGTTTCCGACTTCAGGTCCTTTAATGGCAAGTTTAGCCGTAGCAGGTGTGCCCTGGATTAAATGGGCAAAATGGTTTCTGCCGTTATTCCTGTTAATGTCTCTTGCTGCAATTATTCTGCTGACCATTGCTGTCATGATTAATCTCGGACCAATGTAGTCATCTATTTTTCACAATCTATTTTTCAAAAACCAAAACCGGGACACAGCCATTGGTAATCCAAGGCTGTGTCCCGGTTTCTGATAATACAATTAAAAATCTTAAGTTCTATCAATATTATATTTTTATCTGTCTGTTTAACCGATTATAATTCACAGCATAAACACTTATTTCATTGCTGAAAGTACTTTGTCGGGAATCATGATGATTTCTGCACGCATATCATCCGGGCGGAACGTGAAATCAATACACTTTTCCATAAATTCCAGATGGGTTTCATCAATATATGTGTCCCTCTCCGGTCCTTCAAAACTCGGATCCTGCACACTGTACCAGTATAGGTACTCCACATCATTAAATTTCTCCCGGAATATGGTTTCAACGTACATCTTTTCTGCTTTCAAATTGAGCAGTACATCCTCCATATTATTCTGCATATATTCTATCCATTCATCAACGCGTTCACTTTTCCCCTTCTTCACTTTAAATTTAGTCAATTCTACTTTCAAGATGATTCACTCCCTGAACACTTTATAATTGAGCAATGACTGTATCAATACATTTTTTCATCAGTCAATCTCTCACCATTACAAACCGTTTACTTATAAACCCCTCTGAATCGATTTGATTATCTATACCATCGACTTCAAAAATGAGTACTCTGCACATATTACTGCCGAACCATTCTATTCTTCTCTATAGTTTCACAGATATACTCTTAACTGTTCTGTAACACAGAATCAACATCACAAAGGTCAATAAAATGATACTCAGCCATAAAAGTACATCATTTGAGAGTCCGTTTCTTTCAATTATGGAGCCGACTGTAAGAATCACACCTGTTAAAAGAACAACAGACATCCCGTACTTTGTGCCGAGGTAAAATGCCGCGCCTGTCAAAGCACCTGTCAGACCGCACAGATATTTGATAAATACTGACTGTGCTGTAAAATTAAAATCCGGCATATTCATTGGTACCCACGGATTAAAGTTCAACAAAAATGTAAGTACCAGGATTGTTACAGTCACAATCACTGTCAGGTTAACGAGCACTAAAAGTACAACCTTATAAAACATCTGCCGGGTAATCCCAAGTCTAAACAACCAGCTAAAGAACAATGGTGTCATCAATATACCAACCACATACATGAATATGCCGCTGGAATTAATCATCACTTCCGCTACAGAAAAACCAGGCTCTTCTACAAGCCATGCGGCCACAAGCGCCACAACAGTTACTGCCGGTAAATACCATATGATCCATGTCGCGGCTTCTTTTGTCACAGCTGTCACAGCTGTATGAACCTTACTCATTATCATCCCTCTTTTCTACACATATAAAATCGATTATACTAACATCATTTTCCTGTCTATAATTTAACGGGTATCCGGTGCACTATCTTATAATTCAACATATAAGCTGCGGCTGTTAATATCAGGAGAATAATCCAGTGGAATATGCCGCCTTCCCACTGATATGCTGCCGCGAGAATTTCAACGCCCGCCATAAGCAGTGCAAGCAGGATAGTTAAAAAACCGATTTTGGTACTTCTGTAAAAGCCTGCGCCAATTACACTTCCTATAAATGCCCCTGCTATCGATACAGCGACAGACAATAAGAAGAGTTCAATTGATACGTTGTCTAAAGTAAACCATTTGAGCCATGGGATTAAAGCGAAAATATATGTGAATAAAAGTGTTAACACATTAACAATCAGGGCAATAATTACAATCGTCACTGACATCACTTTCATATACATTTTTCTTGTAACACCCATTTTAAACATCCATTCGAAGTACAGGAATGTACTTAGTATTCCGACGACTAACATAAATACTCTGTTTGATGTCATCACCATTTCTAAAAATGATGATTCCTGCATAGACGGGTCATCCACAAAGATGACAATGCCCAGCATAATGATTATCATGATCGGCAGATACCATAATACCCACTGCCCTATTTCCATAGTGATTCCCCATACTGCCGGTTTAAATTTATTCATCTGTCTCATCTCCTTCAGTCAGGTGGATGAACAGTTCCTGTAATTTAATCGATGAAAAATCCAGATGATTTTCATCACTGCTGATTTCACCGAGAACCATTTCGGAACGTGTCGGGCCGAGTGTTTCCGACCCCAGTACTTTCATATTTTTTGTGTATGCCTTCACTGCCTCAGCCGGCCCGGTCACTCTGAATCCTTTCGACAGCACTGTATCAATCGATTCATGAAGCAGAATCTCACCTTCATGAATGATAATGACATCATCAAACAGATAATCCATTTCAGATACAATATGCGTGGACAGTATAATAATGCCTGCACGAGTATCTTTCATATCGAGTACTGCCTTATAAAAATATTCGCGTGCCGGTGCGTCCATGCCGCTTGTCACCTCGTCAAAGATAGTGACAGGGGCGCCGGTTGCGAGTCCAATCACTGCATTCACTGCCGACTGCTGGCCTTTTGACAGTTCTGAAATCACCTTCGTTTTATCAATCCGGAATCCTTTTAAGAGACGGTCCGCATATTCTATATCGAAATTCGGTTTAAATTTGTCGAAATCACCAATGATTTCATCCACAGTTTCACTGAATTCACTATAGTCATATTCATAGCTGAACTGCACACTGTCAGACATCTCCTCATTTTCAAAAGGATCCTTCCCGTCAATGGTTAATTCACCGCATGTAACTTCACGGTAGGAGGCGATGAGCGACAACAGTGTGGTTTTCCCTGCTCCGTTTCGTCCGAGAAGCCCGTATACCGTACCATCTTCAAAATTTAAATTGATATCTTTTAAAATACTGTTATTTTTAATGTTCAAATTGACCTGATTTAATTTTAACTGTGTCATTTAAATTACTTCCTTTCTTCTTCCATCATCTGATTAATGGTTTCTTTATCAATCTTTAATTTTTCCGCCTCTTCCATCATCGGCTTTAAATATTCTTTTAGAAAGCTGTCCTGTCTTGCTTCTATTAATTTTTCTTTTGCACCCTCTGCCACAAACATACCGACACCCCTCTTTTTATATATAATGTCATCTTCTGCGAGTTGATTGACTCCCTTTGAAACCGTCAGGTGATTCACCTTATAAAACTGAACAATTTCATTTGTTGAAGGAATCTTATCATCTGTTTCAAGCGTACCGTCTATAATCTGGTCACTGATCCATCGTTTAATCTGTTCAAATATCGGCTCACGATCATTTAATTTACCATTCACATCAAAAGCCTCCTTCCACTTAATCGAAATATGGTTATATAGTTATGTATATAAGTATATACCACCTGATGTATTTTGTAAACATCTTTTTATTATTTTCTCAGTACATTATAAAAAAGCACCGGTCAGTTCATCGACTGTCCGGTGCCGCTGTATTGTGTGATGGTTGATTATTCTTTAAAGTGATTTCAACTGCTGCTCAAACATTTCAGCCGTTTTATAGCCGAGAATATTCACCGGGTCCTTCGGCCCGGAGTAAGGCGGTGCATACCCCACTTCCAGTGCAGCGAGTTCATAGACTTTCATTCCCGCCTGAATCGCTGTCGCCAGTACCGCAAGCCGTTTATCTACACCATCAAAACCGATAGCCTGCGCACCAAGCAATGTCCCGTCTTCCGGTGAAAACAACACTTTCAGCCAGAGCGTTTCTGCCCCTGGGTAATAACCGGCATGAGACTTCCCCTTCGTTGTGACTGCTTCATATTCTATCCCTGCGTTTTCCAGTGCAGTGCTGTTTCTGCCTGCAGCCCCCATTGTTAAATCAAACAATTTAATCATCGAGGTACCGAGTGTCCCCTGATACGCTGTGGCACGTCCCGCAATATGACTGGACAAAACATAGGCCTGCCTGTGTGCCGGCGGTGCAAGATGAATATTGACCGCTTCACCTGTTACGAAACTTTTTGTTTCCGCTGCATCACCGAGACAGTAAATGGATTCATCTGAGGTCTGCATAAATTCATTGACTATAACTCCGCCGGTCACACCGATTTCAAGACCCGCTGATTCTAAAAGATTGGTATTCGGCCGGATACCGACCGCCATAATATTCATATCCGATTCAATCTGCCGGCCGCTTTTTAAGTGGACAATTTGTCCGTCATCAGAAAAATAGTCCACACCGTCAGCCAGATGCAAATCCACACCTTTGTCCTCCAGATGCTGTGGAATTACTTCCGCCATATCCGGATCCACCGCTTTAAAAATACGGTCCGAGCGGTTAATCATTGTACAGTCGAGTCCTGATGCATGAAGATTTTCAAGCATTTCAAGGCCGACAAACCCTGCACCGGTCACTGTTGCGGACTTGGGTTTATGCTTTTCAATATATTGATTGATTTTATCCATATCCGGTATCGTATGAAGAAGAAATGTCCGGCTGTTGTCCACTCCTTTGATATCCGGGAAACCGGCAGATGCACCCGGTGATAGAATGAGCACATCATAATCTTCTGTATGTGTCCCTGCACGGTTCTGGTACGTAATGGTTTTATTCTCCCGGTTGATGCCGGTCACTTCTGAACCGGTTCTGACGTCCACATTATATTTCTCACTGAATTTATCTTCCGGAAAAAGGATTTGATCTCTCTTCTCAATAAACGGGCCGATATAGTACGGCATTCCGCAGTTTGAAAAAGAGATATAGTCCCCCTTATCAAACAGTATGATTTCTGCATTTTCATCAAATCTTCTCATTTGTGACGCTGCCGTAGCACCACCGCCGACACCGCCGACAATCAATATTTTATCCGTCATTTCTGCACCCCGTCCTGTAGTTTTTATAAGCTTTACTCCTTTATACACCTCTTTCAAATGATTCAAACACAGCAGTATATGAAAAATACATCTTAAGTCGGAATCTGTGACAGTTTTATGTTTTCATTCCGAATTTATTTGATTTTCACAGTTGAAAAGCATAGGATAATATTAAGCAGTATTTATGAAATGATGAATTTAATCATAAGGAGGACAATAATAATGGCATTTGTAATTACACAGCCCTGTATCGGTGAAAAAGCCGGTGATTGTGTCGATGTATGTCCTGTAGATTGTATTGAAGAAGGCGAAAATCAATACTTTATCGACCCCGAGATTTGTATCGACTGTGGTGCATGCATTGTCGTATGTCCGGTAGATGCGATTGTTGAAGAACATGACATGACACCTGAAGATGAACCATTCCTGGATAAGGCGAAAAAATTCTACGGCCTGCAGCAGTAATTGGCCGGTGAGATATGAAAACGGACCTCAAAAATTGAGGTCCGTTTTTTGTATTGATTCATTTCATCTTCAGCCTGTGTCAGGGCGGTGAAGTGATACTGATATGATTTAAATTAAAGTTTTATGAACCCGATAAGAATCAGGAGCCAGGATGCGAGAAACAATACGCCGCCGATTGGTGTCACAGCACCGAGTATTGATACACCTGTAACTGCGAGGATATATAACGACCCGCTGAAAAATATAATACCTGCAAACATCAACCAGCCGGCTGTATTAAGCAGAGATGCATCTGTCACATGCATCAGAATACCGATCACAAAAAGTCCCGCAGCATGAAACATCTGATACTGCACTGCCGTTTCCCATACGTCTAAATAATGGTCACTGATTTTACCCTCAAGACCGTGGGCACCGAATGCACCCAGTGCCACTGCGATGAATGCATTCACTGCACCCAGTATAATAAAAAGTTTCATATTTCTTTATTCTCCTCTGTGTTTAAAAATCAAAAATACTTTCTCCGTTGCCGACACCGTCATCTGTTTTTTCCCGTTCAGCACCGGATTGATATGTTTCTGCCTGTTTCTTCACCGGCTTACCGCCCATCAGTTCAAGCATTTTATCATCATGACTGATGGCCGCAGCAGACGGTGCGGATGATTCATCACTCTTTAATACTTCCAAAAGACGTTCCATCGCATAAATGTGTCTGTCCGCTTCACTGCTGCTTTCTGATGATTCAAGCAGTACCGTTTCCCTTTTCAGTTCAGATATGATTTTATCCTTCATCGTCTCTCACTCCAATCAATTCCACCGCGGTGGTGACTGTTTAAATAGTCATTCGTTTCACTGAACGGTTTAGAACCGAAAAAACCTCGATAGGCGGATAACGGACTCGGATGAACCGACTGAATGATATGATGCTTACCTGTATCAATCAGTTGTTTTTTCTTCTGCGCCGGTTTTCCCCACAGTATGAACACCACATGCTGAAGGTTTTCAGATACCGCTCTGATAACATTATCCGTAAACACTTCCCAGCCGATCCCCCTGTGTGAATTTGCCTGGTGCGCATCCACAGTCAAAACCGTATTCAATAGAAGAACACCTTCTTCCGCCCAGTCTTTTAAACTGCCGGAGGTTCGTTTTATATTTAAATCCGCTTCAAGTTCCTTATATATATTTAACAATGAAGGCGGTAATTTCACACCGTCATTTACCGAGAATGAAAGGCCGTGCGCCTGATGGTCATTGTGATAGGGATCCTGACCGATAATCACCACTTTTACCGATTCAAAAGGCGTCAATTTAAATGCGGTGTATATTTCATCTCTCGGAGGAAACACTTTTCCGTTGTTGTAACGTTCTGTCAGTGCTTTATCCAGTTCTGAAAAATCATGTTGTGCCTTAATTGTACGAAATACTTCATTCCACTCCATTAATATCACCTCAGTCTAAATACCTATTATATCATCCATACAAGCATCGCTCTAGAAATAGTATGACCAATATAGTAAAATATTTATATGACTATTTTTTGGGGGAATGAAGCGAAATGGGACTTAAAAAAACATTAACAATCGCAGGTTCAGATACAAGCGGCGGTGCCGGCATTGCTGCTGACTTAAAGACGT
Organism: Listronotus oregonensis; assembly: GCA_019359885.1. Classification (NCBI taxonomy): domain Eukaryota; kingdom Metazoa; phylum Arthropoda; class Insecta; order Coleoptera; family Curculionidae; genus Listronotus; species Listronotus oregonensis. The sequence continues at coordinate 81,203 of JAHBCN010041676.1, read as the reverse complement.
TTCAGGAGCATGAGACATACGGCTACAATGCACTCACGACCATCGTAACAATGGATCCGGAAACATGGACCCACGGCGTAAATCCGCTGCCGCTTGACGTTGTTAAAGATCAAATCGCAACGGCGCTTTCTATTGGTCCGGATGCCATTAAAACGGGTATGCTCCCGAGTGAAGAAGTGACAGTACTTGCTAAAGAAGCATATTTAAACAGTGATGCTGAGCATTTTGTTGTGGATCCTGTAATGGTGTGTAAAGGTGATGACGAAGTACTAAACCCGGGACTTGTGGATGCGATGATTGCACATTTAATACCGAACGCTACTTTTGTGACGCCGAATTTATTTGAAGCCGGCCAGCTCGCGAAAGTATCCACACCGAAAACACTGGAAGAAATGAAGGAAGCAGCACGCCTGATTCACAGTAAAGGTGCGGATAATGTAGTGATTAAAGGCGGTTCCGGTATTGAAGGTACTCAGGCGGTGGATGTCTACTTTGACGGAAATACGTTCCATCTGCTTACCAGCGATAAAATTGATGCCAGCCATAACCACGGTGCAGGCTGTACATTCGCAGCTGCAATTACCGCAAACCTTGCGAACGGCAAATCACCGCTTGAAGCTGCTCAAAATGCAAAAGCTTTTGTCACATCTGCAATTAAAAACGGCTGGAAAATGAATGAATTTGTCGGTGTTGTCCGACACGGTGCGTATAACACAGTTGAAAAAATCGAAGTTTCAGACGAACAGATATAACACTAAAAGAGATAGCGCGCTATCTCTTTTAGTCATTAATGATTTTTATTAAAGGAGTGTGGCCAGCGTATGGAAAAAATCAGTCCTGAAGCAGTCCAGGAAATATTAAACAGCTATCAGAATAAACCCGTCTATATACATGTTGAAATCACAAGTGGAATGTATGCGAATCACCTGGATTCAAATGTCTTTAATACGGGTACTTTTTTAAGAAATATTCAAGTTGAATTTACGCAGGGTGCCCTCCGCGGCGGTGAAAACGGTGAATACCGTGTCGGCTTGAAACTGAATAACGGCGGCTGGATTTATGTTCTCGGTCTGACCGATTATGAGGTAAATGATGATAATGAATTCATCATGCACGGCTTTAACCACGACGGCCGTCTGGCAAGTGCCCTTGAAATATCAACGAAAGAATTCTTTAAATAAGGAGGAGAGACTGATGGAAGATGAAAAACACATTCTCGTCATCTTTCCCCACCCGGATGATGAAGCATTCGGCGTGAGTGGAACGTTGATGAGATACAGAGATATGGATGTACCTGTCACCTATGCATGTTTGACTTTCGGTGATATGGGACGGAACCTAGGGTATCCCCCTTTCGCAACGCGGGAGAGCCTGCATGTCATAAGAAAAAAAGAAGTTGAGAAAAGTGCTGAAGTCATGGGCGTCTTAGACCTCCGTCTCCTCGGATACAGAGATAAAACACTGGAATTTGAAGCACCTGGTCATTTAAAAGGTGTTGTCGCAGATTTAATTAAAGAAATTAATCCCTCACGGATCATCACTTTTTATCCCGGTTATTCTGTTCATCCGGATCATGAAGCAACAGCCGATGCAGTCGTTGATGCAGTCAGAGAACTGCCTGAAACTGCACGTCCCGCTCTTCAGCTTGTTGCTTTCAGTAATAATACACGGGACGACCTCGGTGAACCGGATATTGTCGTTGATATCACCGGCTACGAGAAAAGAAAACAAGAGGTCATGGCTGCACATATCTCACAGACCGGCCCTCTTCTTGAGAAGCTTGCTTCTGAAACGGGTGAAGGTGACGAAGCAAGAAATACATGGATGAATACTGAGCATTTTTATAGTTATGATATAGATTAAGGAGAACGTTATGGAAGAATTAGATTTAACGACACGGGAAGGCCGGTTCAAACATTTCGGCTCTGTCGACCCTGTTGAGGGGACCAAGCCCAGAGAAAAAAGAGATATGGCTGACCTTCAAAGTACAAAAAAAGATTTTTTGTTTTCAGTAGAATCTGTCGGAATCAATAATTTAAGCTATCCGGTCATCATTGGAGAATATCAATCGGTCGGCACATTTGAACTTTCAACCAGCCTCAGAAAAGATGAAAAAGGGATTAACATGAGCCGTCTTCTTGAGAGTCTCGAAACTGAAAATAATAATGGTGTACGTCTTGATTTTGATACTCTGACGAATATACTGACTGTCTTAAAAGAACGTATGGACCAGGACAGTGCATCAATAACTGCAGAAGGAAAATGGTATTTCGTAAAACCAAGTCCCGGAACTCAGTTAAATGGTATGGCACACACAGATGTTATTTATGCTGAGTCATTATCAGATACCGGTGTAACGAAGAAACAGTTCGGCATGACTGCAATGGTGACCACCCTCTGCCCCTGCTCCAAAGAAATCAGTGAGTACAGTGCCCACAATCAACGCGGTTATGTAAAAGTACTGATTGATATCGATCAAAAAAAACCAATACCGGCAGACCATAAAGAAATCGTCCTCGAAATTCTTGAAGCCAATGCTTCCAGTCAGCTCTATCCGATTTTAAAACGGACAGATGAAAAAATAGTGACGGAACGCGCATACGAAAATCCGAGATTTGTGGAAGATTTAATCCGCCTTGTGGCATATGATTTAGCAGAACTCGACTGGGTTAAAGGCTTTAGCCTTGAATGCCGGAATGAAGAAAGTATTCATCAGCATGATGCATTCAGTCGTATGCGTTACGATAAGTAATTACTAAATACACTGTACGTTTCAATTATTTGTGGCGTACTTTCTTTAAAAACACCCGTGGACTTTATAAAGTCCACGGGTGTTTTCGTCTATTTAAAAGTGCCTTCAAGCGCACGCTCAATCGCAATGGCAACGCCGTCTTCATTATTCGTCTCAGTCACATTATCAGCTATTGCTTTTGCTTCTGCCGAACCGTTGCCCATCGCAACAGAAATCCCGGCTCTTTTCAGCATTGAAATATCATTTAAGTTATCTCCAACCGCCATAACATCCTTCATATCTATCTTTAATGATTCCGCCATATTTTCAAGTGCAATGCCTTTTTGTGCTGTTTCATGTGTCAGTTCTATATTGCCTGAAAATGATGCGGAAACAGCCAGATTCCCTATATCATATAGATAGTTTTTTGCACGGACAAGCTTTGCTTTGTTTGTTGACGTACCGAGAAATTTAAGAACCAGCTCATCTTCCCGGTTAAATAATTCTCTGTAATTATCAATTTCAATCATGGACTTACGTGCGACACGTTCCTCCATCCGCTGTCTGATGATACCCTCATCAGCAAGACCGCCGCCCTGACGTGCCAGATCCATGAAGATCTGTATATCACGCTCTAAATCCGTCGTGTATATTGCACGGTCTGTGTATACTTGATAAAAAACATCTTCCGCCTTAAATACACTGGAAACTTCATCTATCAAATTCCTGTTTAATGATGCGGTCGCAACCACTTCATGCTGCTCATTTCTCACCTGCGCACCATTTAAACAGATGTACGGCAGATTTAAATCATGCTTGGATACTGCCGCATGTGCTTCATAAAATGCACGTCCGGTCGCAATCACGACCTGCACACCTTCAGAAAGAGCGCGCCTAATGGCACCTTCTGTCCTTTCGGTAATCTCGTGCTTGGAGGTCAGTAAGGTCCCATCCATATCAAGTGCTATCATTTTAACCATATATCTTTTAAAACTCCCTTATTATCTTGTCTGTCCTTTTATTCTATCAAAAAGACACACATTAAACCTCTTTTTTACGTTTTTTACGTAAATTCCTGAAAAAAGATGTCAGTTTCTCGCTGCACTCTTTTTCAAGTACACCGGATGTCACCAATGCTCTGTGATTAAACTTCGGCTCATCCAGAAGATGCATTAAACTGTTTACTGTACCGCCTTTCGGATCACTTGCGCCATAGACAACATGCGGCACACGGCTCATAATGATTGCCCCGGAACACATGACACACGGTTCAAGTGTCACATAGAGTGTACAATCCTCAAGCCTGAATGAACCCAGATGCTTACTTGCTTTTTCAATCACAAGCACTTCTGCATGTGTCAGAGGATTCTGTGATGTCTCCCTGAGATTATGGGCAGAAGCAATAATCTTATTTTCTTTTACAATGACCGCGCCAATCGGCACTTCACCAAGTGCTTCTGCCTTATCCGCCTCCAAAAGTGCACATTTCATATATTTTTCATGCATATCATCACCTGTTATCCAGTTTAAGACGATCATTTTGAATCATATCTTCAATACTGTCTAAAATAATATCGGCACCTTCTAAGTCTGCCGCCCCTGATGTGCCGCTTAATACACCGACTGTGAACAGACCTTTTTCAAAGCCGAGCATTGTATCCGCCGAATTGTCACCCACCATAATTAAATCGCTGATGTTGAGATTATATCGTTCGATTAAATCATCAAGCACTCTGATATCCGGTTTACAGAATTCACTGTCACCACCGGCAACAACATCAAAGACGAGACTTTCAAGACTAAATTTCTCAATAAATGCTTCTGTACTTTTTCTGGAGTCGCTGGTCACAATCACATTTTTATAACCCATTTTATCAAATGCTTCCAGTGTCTCCTTCGCACCGTCAATCAGTTTCATATGCTCATATATAAAATCAAAATTTTCTTCATAATGTCTTTGTGCCCATGCTTTTCCGCTTTCGGCATAGCGTTCGAATGTGTTTTGAATCTCACTTCCGGTACCACTCGCAACGACAGAGTTGGGCTGGATTTCACCATCAACGACACCGAGGGATTTTTCCAAAGATTCTTTCTCATGATGTTTATCAAATGTATGCACAAAATTATCCACACATTTTCTGGCATACGGCCCCCAGACCTTTTCATAATCCAAGAGTGTACCATCTTTATCAATTAAAATCACTTTCATATTTTCCACTCCCTTAGAAAAATAAGAAGGCCCCAGGCCTTCTTACACTTTCTGTCCAATTGCTGATAACATAACTTCAGTCATTTTTTCGAGATTATATTTTGGTTTGAAACCCCACTGTTCTCTTGCGGCACTGACATCAATCGCATCCGGCCATGAGTCCGCAATTCCCTGTCTGGTCTCATCCACATTATACCGCAGTTTAAATCCCGGTATATGTTTTTTTATCTCGTCCGCAATCATTTCAGGCTCAATACTCATCCCGGACACATTAAAAGCATTCCGGTCAATTAAATTTTCAGCAGGTGCTTCCATCAATTGAATAATGGCTTCTACCGCATCATCCATATACATCATATCCATGTATGATTCCCGGCCGATATATGACGTATACTCTCCTTTTCTGACAGCACTGAAATATATATCCACAGCATAATCTGTCGTACCGCCTCCCGGTTCCTTTACATGTGAAATGAGTCCCGGGAACCTGATGCCGCGGGTATCGACATTAAACTTTGTATAATAATAATCACACAATAGTTCCCCGGCCACTTTATTCACGCCGTACATCGTTGTCGGCCGCTGAATGGTTGTCTGCGGTGTATTATGCTTTGGTGTCTCCGGTCCAAACGCACCAATAGAACTCGGCGTAAAAAACTGAAGATTTAATTTCCGTGCGGTTTCAAGCGCATTAACCAGACCGCCCATATTAATGTCCCATGCAAGCTGTGGACTGCCTTCAGCTGTCGCACTTAACAGTGCGGCCATATGAAGCATTGTATCCGCTTCAAATGCACCGGACACACGAATCATTTCATCAAAGTCCCTGACATCCAGCACTTCAAACGGCTGGCCGTACAACGGGCCGGATTCAGGATGTCTAATGTCTGTAGCAAGCACATTGTTACTGCCGTAAATTTCTCTTAATTTAACTGTGAGCTCTGTACCGATCTGGCCGAGTGCTCCCGTAATAATAATTCGCTTCATCGTTTAATACCCCTTATGAAATTACATTTAGCTCTCTGCCGACTTTTTCATAAATACTGAGTGCTTCATCCAGCATCTCTTTTGTATGTGCGGCAGTCGGCATATTTCTTACCCGTCCCGTTCCTCTCGGTACTGTCGGGAATACGATTGATTTCGCATAAACACCCTCTTCCATTAAACGGCGCGAGAATGTCTGTGTGGTCTGTTCGTCTCCGATAATACATGGTGTAATCGGTGTTTCGGAACTGCCGATATCAAAACCGAGCGACTTGAGTCCTGCTTTTAAATAGTCACCGTTTTCCCACAGTTTGTCATGCAGCTCTGTAGATGCCATTAACATATTCACTGCTTCAGTAATTGCGCGTGTATCTCCCGGAGTCAGTGAAGTCGAAAACAAAAATGGTCTCGCTGCAACTTTTAAGTAATCAATTAAATCCTGTGTTCCTGCAACATAACCGCCGACAACACCAATCGCTTTTGACAATGTTCCCATCTGGAGGTCAATATCCTTCTCGAGACCAAAGTGTTTTACCGTTCCGGCACCTTTCCCCATTACACCGGAACCGTGGGCGTCATCTACATAAGTAATTAAATCAAACTCTTTTGCGATTTCAACAATTTCAGGCAGTTTCGCAACATCACCGTCCATTGAAAAGACACCGTCAGTAATATACATTACTTTCTTATACAGACCGGATTCTACCGCTTCTTTTGCTTTTTTACGCAGATCGTCCATATCCGAATGGTTCACACGTATGATTTTCGCCCGTGACAGACGGCAGCCGTCTATAATAGATGCATGGTTCAATTCATCCGATAAAATCGCATCTTCCTTATTCATCACCGCCTGAATGGCAGCCATATTACAGTTAAAGCCGGACTGAAAGGCTACAGCCGCTTCTGTGCCCTTAAATTTCGCAAGTGTATTTTCCAGATCCACGTGAAGGTCCATTGTTCCATTAATGGTACGCACAGCACCCGCACCCACACCATGTGAATCAATCGCAGATTTTGCCACTTCTTTTAATTTCTCATTCGTCGCAAGACCAAGATAATTATTAGAAGATAAATTAATCAATACTTTCCCCTCAACATTAATTTCAGGGCCGTTCGGTCCTTCTACCACATTGATTTCATTATATAATCCATTGTCTTTCAAATCTTTTAAATTTGATTCTAAATATGCATCTAAAATTTTAGACATTCCACCCTCTCCTCTCCCCATCATTTTATCACATTTAAGCGCTTCCTTTTATCAATATCAACTTGTTTAATTGTTTCAAATTTTTGCATAACTATTTATATAGCGTCCGACATTTGATACAATTAAGCAATATATTTAATTGGAGGAAGATCAATGACAATATCAGATTTAGCACAGTCCAAACTACCCGGAATGGTGGAAGTACGCCGTTATTTACACATGCATCCGGAAGTATCATTTGAAGAAAAAGAGACCTATAAATATATACTTGAAAAACTCTCGGCATACCCGGAAGTCACTGTAAGGGAAAATGTCGGCGGCGGCGGAATTTTAGCCACTATCAGCAGCGGCAGTCCACATGTTGCCATCCGGGCAGATTTTGATGCACTGCCGATTCAGGATGAAAAAGACGTACCGTATAAATCGACCGTTCCCGGTGTCATGCATGCATGCGGACACGATGGTCATACCAGTACGCTGTTTGCATTACTGGAACTGGTGATCAAACAAAAAAATCAGCTCGAAGGCAGTGTATCCTTTATTTTTCAGTTCGCAGAAGAAGTCCAGCCCGGCGGTGCCATCTCCATGGTGGAAGACAATGTCTTGGAAGGTATTGATAAAGTTTACGGCCAGCATTACTGGAGCCAGTACAGCACCCATGAAATCCATTCAAAGCCGGGTCCGATTATCGCAAGCCCGGACATGTTTGTCATCACAATTAACGGTGTCGGCGGCCATGCAGCACATCCGCATAACTCAGTCGATCCGGTTGTGATTGCGAGTGAACTGATTACCAACCTCCAGACTGTCGTATCCCGTCAGGTCGGTCCGCTTGAAAATGCGGTTGTCACTTTCGGAAAAGTCACTGCAGGTACTGCCTTTAATGTCATTCCCGATAAAGCGGAACTCGTCGGTACAGTCCGCACCTTTAAACAGGAAATTAAAGAGCAGATACGGGATATTTTTGAACGGGAAGTCAAACTCACCTGTGAAAAACGCGGCGCAACTTCTGATTTGTATTATAACTTCGGATATCCTGCTGTAATTAATCATGAAAGCGAAGCGGCTGTCATCGAAGAAGCTGCGAAAGCGCTCGGTCTTCACTACGAAGATACACGTCCTTTAATGATTGGTGAAGATTTCTCTTATTTTATAAATGAAAAGCCGGGTGCATTTTTCTTAACCGGTTCCGGCAACAAAGAGAAGCAGTCCAATATCGTTCACCATCATCCAAAATTTGACTTGGATGAAGATGCGATGACATCCGGCTTATCCATGTTTATGAAAATACTGGAAATTGAACAGGTGATTAAATGGAACTAGCATTCATCAAGAAAGAAACCAATAAATATTATAATGAAATGGTCCGGCTGAGACGCCATTTTCATATGCATCCCGAGCTCTCATTCCAGGAAGTACAGACACCTGCTTATATTGCTGAATATCTGCGTGAGATTGGAATAGACGAAGTAGAGGAAGGAGTCGGAGGCCGCGGCGTTGTCGGACGTCTCATTATCGATGAATCACTGCCGACGGTTGCCCTCCGTGCAGACTTTGATGCACTCCCGATACACGACAAGAAAGATGTACCTTACCGGTCCCAGGTTCCCGGTGTGATGCATGCATGCGGCCATGATGCCCACACAGCAGTTGTACTTACCGCTGCACGGATTTTCAGCGAAAACCGAGACCAACTGAAGGGCAATGTCGTATTCATCTTCCAGCATGCTGAAGAAGTCGATCCGGGCGGCGCCATTCAAATGATTAAAGACGGCTGTCTCGATAACGTGGATGCGATTTTCGGTCAGCACGTTTCAACGAACCTTGAAATCGGCTCTATCGGATATAAAGTCGGTACCGCAACCGGCATGCCTGATGATTTCACAGTCAAAATTCATGGCCGCGGCGGTCATGCCTCTAAACCTGACATGACAATCGATCCCATCGCAGCAGCGATTTCATTTTGTAACCAGCTTCAGTATGTCGTCACCCGGAAATCAAAACCGTTAGAACCGGTGGTGTTATCCATCACGATGTTTAACGGCGGCCATCAGCACAATGTGATTCCGGATGAAGTCACAGTCGGCGGTACGATACGTACCTTTAATCATGAGACACAGGGTGTGATGATTCGTGAATTAAAGAAATGTCTGGAAGGATTGGTTACGATGACCGGCGTTTCCTATGACCTTGACTATATGAAAGGTTATCCGCCGGTTGTGAATGACGAAGAAAAAACAAATATTGTTGTACGTGCCGCTGAAGCCGTAGAAGGTGTGACATCCATCCAGTCTCTTGAGGCGGACCTCGGTGGTGAGGACTTCTCATATTACTTACAGCGTGTACCCGGAACGTTCTATTATACCGGAGTTAGAAATTCAAGCTTTAAAGCAGACTACCCTCATCACCATGCGATGTTTGATATAGATGAAAAAGGGCTGACAAATGCATTATCCGTTATGTTGTTGTCAGTCGGGAATTTTTTTGATGCCAAGGAGGAAGTATAGATGAATATTTCACAGGAAATAGAATCACGCTACGGTGAAATGGTGGATATCAGAAGATATATGCATCAGCACCCGGAAGTATCTTTTAAGGAAGATCATACTAAAGAATATATCTATCATCAGATTAAGGATTTAGGATTTGAAATCAGACGGGATGTCGGCGGTAACGGCTTAACTGCCCGTCTGCAGGTTAATGACGATTATCCGACGATTGCGCTCCGTGCCGATTTTGACGCACTCCAGATTGAAGAAGAAAATGATGTCCCGTATAAATCACAGAATCCGGGTGTCATGCATGCATGCGGCCATGATGCACATACAGCTATGCTGATTACTACAGCACGTGCACTCTCCGCTCACAAAGATGAACTGCCGGTAAATGTTGTGTTTATCCACCAGCATGCTGAAGAGTATCTCCCCGGCGGTGCAAAAAGCATGATTGAAGATGGTGCTCTTGACAATGTTGATTATGTATATGGTATACATGTTTCCAGCGCTTATCCTGTCGGGATGTTGTCCTACAGCTACGGCTATAAACATGCTGGTGCGGATTCCTTCACGATAAAAGTACAGGGTTCAGGCGGGCATGGTGCCGCACCACATGAATCTGTTGATCCTGTCGTCGCTTCTGCTTCTCTCGTTCAGCAGCTTCAGAGCATTGTTTCCCGCTCTGTCGATCCCTTGAAATCCGCAGTCGTTACAACCGGAATGTTTAACGCAGGGGTTGCGTTTAATGTCATCCCTGATTCTACAGTGCTTGCCGGTACTGTGAGAACCTTTGACGCAGATGTAAAGGCGGTTGTCATCAAACGAATGGAAGGAATCATAAAAGGAATTGAACAAAGCTTTGGTGTCACTTGTACTCTGGACTATAATCACGGATATCCGCCTGTATTGAATGATTCAGATGAAATGAAGCGAGTACTTGATGCCCAGAAAAACACAGTATATATTAAAGAGTTAAATGAAGTTGAACCTTCTATGGGTGGTGAGGACTTTGCATACTTCCTTCAGAAGAAACCAGGTGCTTTCTATAATATCGGCACTAAGAATACTGAACTCGGCACAGATTTCCCCCATCACCATCCTAGATTCAATATTGATGAAGAAGGTATGAAAGCAGGGGTTGAGTCTTTCTTAAATCTCGCTTTAAATTTTAATAAATAACTCTAAAAACAAAAAGACCTGCACAATGTGCAGGTCTTTTCTATATCATAATGATATTATTTTTGGATATCAGTAACAACGCCTGATCCTACAGTACGTCCACCCTCACGGATAGAGAAACGAGTACCGTCTTCAATAGCGATTGGAGAAATAAGTTCAACAGTCATTTCAACGTTATCGCCAGGCATTACCATTTCAGTACCTTCTGGAAGGTTAACTACGCCAGTTACGTCAGTTGTACGGAAGTAGAACTGTGGACGGTAGTTAGTGAAGAATGGAGTATGACGTCCACCCTCTTCTTTTGAAAGTACATAAACTTCAGCTTTGAAGTTAGTGTGTGGAGTGATTGATCCAGGCGCAGCAAGTACTTGTCCGCGTTGGATATCTTCACGGGATACACCACGAAGTAATGCACCAATGTTGTCGCCAGCTTCAGCATAGTCAAGAAGCTTACGGAACATTTCTACACCAGTAACTGTAGTTTTACCAGATTCTTCTTGTAAACCGATGATTTCAACTTCGTCACCGACTTTGATTTGACCACGGTCAACACGGCCAGTCGCAACTGTACCACGGCCAGTGATTGAGAATACATCCTCAACAGGCATCATGAATGGTTTGTCAGAGTCACGCTCTGGAGTTGGAATGTAGTCATCTACAGCTTGCATAAGCTCAAGAATTTTTTCTTCGTATGCTTCATCGCCTTCAAGTGCTTTAAGCGCTGAACCAGCAACTACAGGAATGTCGTCACCAGGGAAGTCATATTCAGAAAGAAGTTCACGAACTTCCATTTCTACTAATTCAAGAAGCTCTTCGTCGTCTACCATGTCAACTTTGTTTAAGAATACAACAAGTGCAGGTACACCTACGTTACGAGATAAAAGGATGTGCTCACGAGTTTGTGGCATTGGGCCATCTGCAGCAGATACTACAAGGATAGCGCCGTCCATTTGTGCAGCACCAGTGATCATGTTTTTAACGTAGTCAGCGTGACCCGGGCAGTCAACGTGCGCGTAGTGACGAGACTCAGTTTCATACTCGATGTGAGAAGTGTTGATTGTGATTCCACGCTCTTTTTCTTCTGGAGCGTTGTCAATCATATCATAACTTTGTGCTGAACCTGAACCGTGCTTAGCAAGTACAGTTGCGATTGCAGCTGTTAAAGTTGTTTTACCATGGTCAACGTGACCAATTGTACCAATATTGGCATGTGTTTTGGAACGGTCGAATTTTTCTTTAGCCATTTTGAAATACCTCTCCTTATAAAAAGAAATAATTTTTTATTTTATAATACTTGGGCGGAGAACCCCGCCCAAGGTGGTTCTTAAATCATATATAAATGATTTATTGATAAAAATCAAGTAAATACCTATTATTCGCCTTTGTTTTTCTTGATGATTTCTTCAGAGACTGATTTAGGTACTTCTTCATAATGATCGAAAGTCATAGTGTAAGTTCCGCGGCCCTGTGTATTAGAACGCAGGGAAGTTGCGTAACCAAACATTTCGGATAGTGGAACAAAAGCATCAACGACTTGTGCATTACCACGAGCGCCCATACCGTCTACACGTCCACGACGACTTGTAACATCGCCCATGATATCTCCCATGTACTCTTCCGGCATTACGATTTCAACTTTCATCATTGGTTCTAAAATAATCGGGTCACATACTTTTGCAGCTTCTTTAAGTGCAATAGATGCAGCAACTTTGAAGGCCATCTCAGATGAATCGACATCGTGGTATGAACCATCAAATAATTTAGCTTTAATATCAACCATTGGATATCCGGCAAGTACACCATTTTCCAATGAATCTTTAAGACCAGCTTCTACAGATGGAATGTATTCACGAGGAACTACACCGCCGACAATTGCGTTTTCGAATTCGAAACCGCCACCTTGTTCGTTTGGTGTGAACTCAATGTGTACATCACCATACTGACCGCGACCACCAGACTGACGACTGAATTTACCTTGTACAGAAGCAGACGATTTGAATGTTTCACGATATGATACCATTGGGGCACCAACGTTACATTCAACTTTGAATTCACGTTTCATACGGTCCACTAGTACATCAAGGTGTAATTCACCCATACCGCCGATAACAACCTGTCCAGTTTCATTATCAGTGTGTGCTGTGAAAGTCGGGTCTTCTTCCTGAAGTTTAACAAGCGCAGTTGTCATTTTATCCTGGTCGCCTTTTGATTTCGGCTCAACGGATAAGTGAATTACCGGCTCAGGGAACTCCATGGATTCAAGGATAACCTGTGATTTTTCATCACAAAGTGTATCACCCGTACCTGTATCTTTAAGACCAACCGCTGCAGCGATGTCCCCAGCGTAAACTGTAGGAATCTCTTCACGTGAGTTCGCATGCATTTGCAGGATACGACCAACACGTTCACGTTTGTCTTTTGTTGTGTTTCTGATGTATGACCCAGCATTTAAAGTACCTGAGTACACACGGAAGAATGTTAATTTACCAACGAACGGGTCAGTCATAACTTTAAATGCAAGTGCCGCGAACGACTCTTCATCTGATGGTTTAGCGATGATTTCTTGATCTTCATCATCTTTTACATGACCTACGATTGGTTTAACATCAAGTGGTGACGGCAGATAGGCAATTACTGCATCAAGAAGTAACTGAACACCTTTGTTTTTAAATGCAGTACCGCACATTACCGGGAAGAATTCTACGTCACAAGTTGCCTGACGAATTGCCGACTTTAACTCATCGATAGTAATATCTTCTCCACCAAGGTATTTCTCCATGATATCTTCATTAACATCCGCAAGACCTTCAATTAGAGATTCTCTGTATTGATCAGCCTTATCCTGATATTCAGCAGGGATATCAATTTTTTCAAACTCCTGACCCAGATCATCCTTATAGTTCCAGGCTTGCATTTCAAGCAGGTCGATAATACCTGTGAAATTGTCCTCGGCACCAATAGGTAACTGAATCGGATGTGCATTAGCTTGTAAGCGGTCGTTAATTGTTCCGACAGAGTATTCAAAGTCAGCACCGATTTTATCCATCTTGTTGACGAATACAACACGTGGTACACCGTAAGTCGTTGCCTGTCTCCAAACAGTTTCTGTTTGAGGCTCAACGCCTGACTGTGCATCAAGTACTGTTACTGCGCCATCAAGTACACGAAGTGAACGTTCAACTTCAACTGTGAAGTCTACGTGACCCGGTGTATCGATAATGTTTACACGGTGACCTTCCCACTCGGCTGTTGTTGCAGCAGAAGTAATCGTGATACCACGTTCCTGTTCCTGCTCCATCCAGTCCATTTGTGAAGCACCTTCGTGTGTTTCACCAAGTTTATGGATACGGCCTGTGTAATAAAGAATACGTTCAGTTGTCGTCGTTTTACCTGCATCGATGTGAGCCATGATACCGATATTACGCGTGTTTTCTAATGAAAATGGTCTTGCCATGAGTATTCTTTTCTCCTTCCAAAAATGGATTGAAATTTATGACTAAAAGAGTGCCGCTCTTACCAGCGGTAGTGAGCGAAGGCTCTGTTAGCTTCTGCCATTTTATGCGTATCTTCACGTTTCTTAACTGCGCCGCCAGTGTTATTGGCAGCATCAAGAATTTCATTCGCAAGTCTTTCTTCCATTGTCTTCTCTCCACGCAGACGAGCGTAGTTTACGAGCCAACGAAGACCTAGAGTTGTACGACGTTCAGGACGTACTTCTACAGGTACCTGGTAGTTTGAACCACCAACACGACGAGCTTTAACTTCAAGAACTGGCATAATGTTATCTAGTGCTTCATCAAACACTTCAATAGCATCTTTACCGGAACGCTCCTGAATTAAATCGAATGCAGAGTAAAGAATTCTTTGGGATGTACCGCGTTTACCGTCGATCATCATTTTGTTGATCAGTTTAGTCACAAGTTTAGAATTGTGAATCGGATCCGGCAGTACGTCTCTTTTTGCAACTGGACCTTTACGAGGCATGAGTCATCCTCCTTTCGAAATTTATCATTATTTGTTGAGTATGCTTATTTTTTAGGCTTCGGTCTTTTAGTACCGTAAAGTGAACGTCCTTGTCTGCGGCTGTCGACACCTGAAGTATCAAGCGCACCACGAACAATATGGTAACGAACACCTGGTAAGTCTTTTACACGTCCGCCACGGATAAGAACAACACTGTGTTCTTGAAGGTTGTGGCCGATACCAGGAATATAAGCGTTAACTTCAACGTTATTTGAAAGTCTCACACGAGCATATTTACGAAGTGCAGAGTTTGGTTTCTTAGGAGTCATTGTACCGACACGAGTACATACACCACGCTTTTGCGGCGCAGCTTCGGACGTTACACGTTTCTTAAGACTGTTAAATCCTCTGTTCAATGCTGGTGAATCTGATTTTTTAGTTTTTGTTTGACGCGGATTTCTAATCAACTGATTAATCGTTGGCATTTTATTGTTTCCTCCTCTCTAAACTTAATCCACACATCCAGGTGGTTCATAATTAAGGTATAAAAAATCTGCAAGAACGAATCCTCACATTTTACACATTTCAGTCCGTTAAGACTCCATTAATATTACCCTAATAGAGTAACCTTAGTAATAATACCATCTCTATATGTCAGTGTCAATAAATAATAGAAAATTATCAGGGTCTGCGGCACTGCCTTCTGACAGCACCGCAAACCCCTGATATTATTCCTCTACAAGTACTTCTTCTGATGTTTCTGTCTTCGGACGATCTACATCAACTTCAACGTCTCTATATCTCGCCATGCCGGTTCCGGCTGGAATCAGTTTACCAATAATAACATTCTCTTTAAGTCCGAGAAGGTCATCACGCTTACCTTTAATCGCTGCATCCGTCAAGACTCTTGTTGTCTCCTGGAAGCTTGCTGCAGAAAGGAAACTTTCTGTTTCAAGTGAAGCTTTGGTAATACCAAGCAGTACCGGTTTTGCAGTTGCAGGACGTTTTCTCTGCTTAAAGATTTCTTTGTTGGCATCCGTAAATGCATGAATATCAACTAAAGCGCCAGGAAGCAGTGAAGTTTCGCCGGCATCGATAATTCTCACTTTTCGAAGCATCTGGCGGACCATCACTTCAACGTGTTTATCATCAATTTCAACACCCTGCATTCTGTATACTTTCTGAACCTCTTTAAGAAGGTATTCCTGTGTACGGTTTAGACCCGCTACATTCAGAAGCTCTTTCGGTTCAATTGAACCTTCACTCAGAGTTTCACCCGGAATCACACTGTCGCCGATTTCTACCTTCAGACGGGCAGTCGCCGGTGCAGTATAAGTTCTTGTCTCCTGCTTACCTTTGATTTTAATTTCCTGTTGACGATCCTTAACAATCTCAATATCGGAAATTTCACCGGTAATTTCAGAAACAATTGCCTGTCCTTTAGGATTACGCGCTTCAAAAAGTTCCTGGATACGCGGAAGACCCTGGGTGATATCACTACCTGCTACACCACCTGTGTGGAATGTACGCATTGTAAGCTGTGTACCCGGTTCACCGATAGACTGTGCAGCAATGGTTCCGACTGCTTCGCCGACTTCCACTTTTTCACCTGTCGCAAGGTTTTTACCGTAACAGCGTTCACACACACCATGACGGGTATTACAAGTGAATGCAGAACGAATATACACTTCTTCAATACCGCTGTTTACAATCTCTTTAGCGATATCCATCGTGATGAGTTCGTTTGAACGGACCAAAATTTCTTTTGTTTCCGGATGTCTGACTGTTTCTTTGGCATAACGGCCTTCAAGACGATCAAGCAGCGGTTCAATCATTTCTGATCCTTCTGTCAATGCTGATACCATAAGACCTCTGTCTGTGCCACAGTCTTTTTCTCGAACGATAACATCCTGTGCCACATCAACAAGACGACGTGTCAGGTAACCGGAATCCGCAGTTTTAAGTGCTGTATCGGCAAGACCTTTACGGGCACCGTGTGTTGAGATGAAGTACTCAAGTACAGTAAGTCCTTCCCGGAAGCTGGATTTAATCGGCAGTTCAATAATTTGACCGGACGGGTTGGCCATAAGTCCGCGCATACCCGCCAGCTGAGTAAAGTTGGATGCATTACCACGGGCACCTGAATCACTCATCATAAAGATAGGATTCAATCGGCCGAGTGATTTCATCAGTTTATCCTGAATCACATCTTTTGCTTTAGTCCAGAGTTCGATTACTGCACCATAACGTTCCTCTTCGGTAATTAAACCGCGGGAGAACTGTTTCTGAACTTTTTCCACTTTTTCTTCAGTTTCATCGATAATCTTCTGCTTATCAGAAAGCACAACGATATCAGATACACCCACTGTGATTCCTGCTTTAGATGAGTACTTAAATCCTAAGTCTTTCATCAAGTCGAGCATTACAGATGTTTCAGTAATGTGGAACTTGTTAAAGATTTCAGCGATAATCTGTCCGAGGAACTTCTTGTTAAATGGATCAACAAGCGGTGTATCCTTGAAATATTCGCCAAGACCCTTCTCACCAATATCTTCGACTTTAATAAAGTATTGATCCGGTGTTTCATGTTCAAGGTTTTGTCTGGTCGGCTCATTAATATAAGAGAATGACTCAGGCATAATCTCATTAAAAATGACTTTCCCGACTGTTGTCAGAAGAATTTTTCCTCTATGTGAATCCGACACTTTCTCAGCGCCTAATGAGCTTGTATGCAGACCGATACGTGTATGCAGGCTCACATAACCATTCTGGTATGCCATAACTACTTCATTCATATCTTTAAAAATGTGACCTTCACGCTTCTCATATTCACGTTCCAGAGTCAGGTAGTAGTTACCAAGTACCATATCCTGTGACGGCGTAACAACCGGCTTTCCGTCTTTCGGGTTCAAGATATTTTGTGCTGCAAGCATCAGCATACGTGCCTCAGCCTGTGCTTCTTTGGATAAAGGTACGTGAACAGCCATCTGGTCACCATCAAAGTCAGCATTATAAGCTGTTGTTACCAGTGGATGCAGACGGATTGCACGACCTTCAACAAGCGTAGCTTCAAAGGCCTGAATACCTAAACGGTGAAGTGTCGGTGCACGGTTTAACAGTACAGGGTGTTCTTTAATAACATCTTCCAGAACATCCCAGACTTCATTTTCCATCCGTTCAATTTTACCTTTGGCATTCTTGATGTTTGTTGCCATTTCACGTGCAACGAGCTCTTTCATAACAAAAGGTTTAAATAATTCAAGCGCCATCTCTCTCGGCAGACCACATTGATACATTTTCAAGTTTGGTCCAACCACGATTACAGAACGGCCGGAATAATCCACACGTTTACCGAGTAAGTTTTGACGGAAACGTCCCTGCTTACCTTTCAGCATGTGTGACAGTGATTTCAACGGACGGTTACCTGGTCCTGTCACCGGACGGCCGCGGCGGCCGTTATCAATAAGAGAATCGACTGCTTCCTGGAGCATACGTTTCTCATTCTGAACGATAATGCCAGGCGCGCCTAAATCAAGTAATCGTTTCAAACGATTATTACGGTTGATCACACGACGATATAAATCATTCAAATCACTTGTTGCGAAACGACCGCCGTCAAGCTGTACCATCGGGCGAATTTCAGGTGGAATAATCGGCAGAACATCTAAGATCATCCATGAAGGATCATTCCCTGAATTACGGAATGATTCAACTACTTCAAGGCGTTTGATTGCACGAGTCAATCTTTGCCCTGTAGCAGTTTCAAGTTCTTTTCTTAAAAGGTTCAGCTCGTCATCGAGATTTACATCCTGCAGAAGCTCTTTAATTGCTTCTGCACCCATTTTTGCGGTGAAAGTATTTCCGTGCTTGTCATAATACTCACGGTATTCACGCTCTGTCAGTAACTGCTTGGACTCAAGGCCGGTTGATCCCGGCTTAATTACAACGTAAGAAGCAAAATAAATGACTTCTTCCAGTGAACGCGGTGACATATCAAGCAGCAGACCCATTCTGGAAGGGATCCCTTTGAAATACCAGATATGTGAAACCGGGGCAGCAAGTTCAATGTGCCCCATTCTTTCACGACGTACTTTTGATCTTGTGACCTCAACACCACAACGATCACATACCATACCTTTGTATCTCACACGTTTATACTTACCACAGCTACATTCCCAGTCTTTAGTTGGACCGAAAATCTTTTCACAGAATAATCCGTCACGCTCCGGCTTTAGTGTTCTATAGTTGATTGTTTCAGGTTTCTTAACCTCACCAAATGACCATGAACGAATCTTTTCAGGTGACGCCAAACCAATTTTCATATATTGGAATCTATTAACATCTATCAATGAGCTTTCCTCCCTAAAGTTTTATCAAGCTCAGGCTATTACTCAGTAACATTCTCAGTTTCAGTACTTTGTTTTTCGTTTACACTCAGTTGATTGTTTGTATCGTCTTCTTCAGTATCATGCATATCTACTTCTTTATCTTCTTTGTCGAGAATGTTGACATTCAGACCCAGAGATTGAAGCTCTTTCATTAATACTCTGAATGACTCAGGAACACCCGGTTTCGGTACATTTTCACCTTTAACGATCGCCTCATAAGTTTTCACACGTCCGACAGTATCATCAGATTTTACAGTCAGAATTTCCTGCAGTGTATATGCAGCACCATATGCTTCAAGTGCCCATACTTCCATCTCACCGAAACGCTGTCCGCCAAACTGTGCTTTACCACCAAGCGGCTGTTGAGTCACGAGTGAGTATGGTCCGGTACTTCTTGCGTGAAGTTTATCGTCAACCATGTGTGCAAGTTTCAGCATATACATTACACCGACTGAAATACGGTTCTCAAACGGTTCACCGGTACGGCCGTCATAAAGTACTGTCTTACCATCACGGGCAAGGCCGGCTTCTTCCATAGTGTTCCACACATCGTCTTCATCTGCACCGTCAAATACAGGCGATGCCATTTTCAAGCCCATCGCACGTGCCGCCATTCCAAGATGGAGTTCAAGCACCTGACCAATGTTCATACGTGACGGAACCCCAAGCGGGTTAAGCATAATGTCGATTGGTGTACCATCAGGCAGATAAGGCATGTCCTCCTCCGGTAGAATGCGGGAAATAACACCTTTGTTACCATGGCGTCCACACATCTTATCTCCGACACTGATTTTTCTCTTCTGAACGATATAAACACGGACAAGCTGGTTTACACCTGGAGATAATTCATCATCATCTTCACGGTTAAAGACTTTAACATCAAGTACAATACCGCCGGCACCATGTGGTACACGAAGTGAAGTATCACGCACTTCACGCGCTTTCTCACCAAATATCGCATGAAGCAGGCGTTCTTCTGCAGTCAGCTCTGTCACACCTTTAGGTGTCACTTTACCGACCAGGATGTCTCCATCTGTCACTTCTGCGCCGACATGAATAATACCGCGCTCATCCAGTTTCTTAAGTGCGTTATCAGATACATTAGGGATATCTCTTGTGATTTCTTCAGGTCCGAGTTTCGTATCACGGGATTCTGATTCATATTCCTCAATATGAATAGAAGTATAAACGTCATCTTTCACGAGACGCTCACTCATGATTACAGCATCCTCATAGTTATAACCGTCCCATGTCATAAAGCCGACAACGACATTTTGCCCCAGTGCCATTTCACCATTATCCATAGAAGGACCATCTGCTAAAATTTCACCTTTTGAAACGATGTCGCCATCTTTAATGATTGGTCTCTGGTTATAACACGTACCCGAGTTTGAACGGATAAATTTAGATAATTTATATACATCTTTTTCTGTTTCTACATCTTTTCCATTTTCCTGTACAATACGGCGGATATGGATTTCTTTGGATTCAACGTGTTCTACGCGGCCTTTGTGCTTCGCTACTACTGCGGCGCCGGAATCACGTGCTGCCACATGTTCCATACCGGTACCGATATGCGGTGACTGCGGTATTAATAAAGGTACCGCCTGACGCTGCATGTTCGCACCCATCAAGGCACGGTTGGAGTCATCGTTTTCTAAGAACGGGATACATGCTGTCGCGGCAGAAACAACCTGTTTCGGCGATACGTCCATGTAATCCATACGCTCTTTATCCATCTGTGTATTGTTACCGCGGAAACGGCAAATGATTTCATCTTCAATAAATGAACCGTCATCATTAAGTTTCGCGTTGGCCTGTGCAACTACATAATGATCTTCTTCATCAGCAGTCAGATAATCAATCTGACCCGTTACACAATTGGTTTCATGATCCACACGTCTGTAGGGTGTTTCAATAAATCCAAATTCATTGACCCTCGCGAAACTAGATAACGAGTTAATCAACCCGATATTCGGTCCCTCAGGTGTTTCAATCGGGCACATACGACCATAGTGTGAATAGTGAACGTCACGTACTTCCATTCCGGCACGTTCACGTGTTAAACCACCCGGCCCAAGCGCTGACAGACGGCGTTTATGCGTCAATTCCGCAAGCGGATTCGTCTGGTCCATGAACTGTGACAGTTGGGAGCTGCCAAAGAACTCCTTAATTGATGCAATCACTGGACGAATATTTATCAGCTGCTGCGGTGTAATTGATTCTGTATCCTGAATCGACATACGCTCACGTACCACACGTTCCATACGGGAAAGACCGATACGGAACTGGTTCTGAAGCAGTTCGCCGACAGAACGCAGACGACGGTTACCCAGGTGATCGATATCATCTGTCTGACCGACACCGTGAAGCAGATTAAAGAAATAACTCATTGATGCAATAATGTCTGAAGGTGTAATAGATTTCACTTCAACATCCGGGAATGCATTACCGATTACAACCGTAGTACCCTCTTCCTGGTTTGGCACTTTCACTTTGATAGACTGAATTTCCACAGGCTCATCTAAAATGCCCTGTTCCAGATTGAAAGTATCCAGATTGGCGCTTGTTTCCAATGAATCGATAATTGAATCCAGTGTGCGGCGGTCGATTGTCGCACCTTCTTCAGCAATGATCTCTCCTGTTTCTCTGTCTACAATCGGTTCAGCCAGCACCTGGTTGAACAGGCGGTTTTTAAGGTGAAGTTTTTTATTCATCTTATAACGGCCAACATTCGCCAGATCATAACGTTTCGGATCAAAGAATCTTGAATATAAAAGATTCTTTGCATTTTCTACAGTCGGCGGTTCGCCTGGACGAAGTCGTTCGTAGATTTCTAGGAGTGCCTGATCTACTGTTTCTGTCGTATCTTTATCCAGCGTATTTCTAATATACTCATTATCACCGAGTACATTAATGATTTCCTGGTCTGTTGAGAAACCAAGTGCTCTAAGTAACACTGTAATTGGGAGCTTTCTCGTACGGTCAATTCTTACATATACAACATCTTTTGCATCAGTTTCATATTCCAGCCATGCGCCACGGTTTGGAATGACTGTTGCACCATAGCTCAACTTACCATTCTTATCCACTTTTTCTGAAAAATACACAGAAGGACTCCGGACCAGCTGTGATACGATTACACGTTCAGCACCGTTAATAATGAAAGTACCGGTATCCGTCATCAATGGGAAATCTCCCATAAAGACTTCCTGTTCTTTAACTTCACCAGTTTCTTTAATTACAAGACGCACTTTCACGCGTAAAGGTGCAGAATATGTTGCATCATGATTCTTTGCTTCATCTTCGTCATATTTTGGTTCACCCAGTTTGTAGTCCACAAACTCCAATGACATATTTCCGGTAAAGTCTTCAACAGGAGAAATGTCTTTAAACATTTCAATTAGTCCTGTTTCAAGGAACCAGTCATACGATTTCGTTTGTATCTCGATTAAGTTTGGAAGGTCCAACTTCTCTTCGATACGTGCATAACTTCTGCGTTTAGCGTGTCTTCCATATTGAATCAGTTGACTCATCGACAGATTCACCCCTAATAAAATTTACGTAAAACAAACACCTACCGTAGTTAAACAGTTAGATAAGACAAAAAGAAAACGGAATCGAAATCAACCCCATTTTCTATTATCTATTTAACGGTATTTAATACGCTCTCCAATCAATAAATATGCGAGAGTGCACACTTATTGGTATTATATTTTTACATTCTATAACTTTAACACATGCCATTTGTCAAGTCAAATTCGATATTGAAATTCTTTAACAAATGTGTATAATCCAAAACTGTTTTACTTCATACCTTTAAGAACGTAGTACCCTTTATCCTTTAAAATGACTTCAACACTGCCAAAGATTCTTTTGATTTCCTTTTTATATGAAGACATTCCCTGCTTTTTCTGGACAACCATATAAAAAGCACCTGAATCATGCAGCTTTTCTACTGCATCCTCAATCATTTTGAGTACCACTTGTTTTCCTGCTCTGAACGGTGGATTCGTAATATAGGCACTAACTTCAACATTCTCTTTCATATCATACTGCACCCGGGTAACTGTTTCACCCTGAACATTATTTAATACAAGATTATTTTCCAGTATTTCCAGAGCATCCTGATTCACCTCGACCATTAAAGGTTCTGCGCCGCAGGTTTTCGAAAGGACAACGCCCACAGGCCCGTAGCCGGCACCCATATCAATAATTTTTTTTCCGTTTAAATCCACTCCGTCTTTTACTACACCTTTTAAAAGGACTTCTGTCCCATAGTCAACACGGTCACGCGAAAATACACCGCGGTCTGTTTTAAATTTAAACTCAACACCGGAAAATTTGAACTCAATCTCTTTGTAATCATGTTCTGTATCATCTGTAGTAAAGTAGTGCGACATATTATCACCCCGCCACGGCATACTTTTTAAGTCAATCATTAAAAGCAGCTTTATATATTATCAATAAAAAAAGAGGCTCAATTAAACATATCGTTTACCTTGAGCCCCATTATCTACGCACAAAAATTACTTAACTTCTACACCAGCGCCAACTTCTTCAAGTTGAGCTTTAAGTTCTTCAGCTTCTTCTTTAGAAACGCCTTCTTTAACAGCTTTAGGAGCGCCGTCAACTAATGCTTTAGCGTCTTTAAGACCAAGACCAGTTGCTTCACGTACAACTTTGATTACTTTGATCTTAGAAGATCCAGCACTTGTAAGTTCTACATCGAATTCAGTTTGTTCTTCAGCAGCGCCTGCATCAGCAGCACCAGCAGCAGCTACAGGAGCAGCAGCAGTTACACCAAATTCTTCTTCAATTGCTTTAACTAAATCGTTAAGTTCTAAAACTGACATTTCTTTAATTGCTTCAATGATTTGTTCATTGTTCGCCATGATTAAATTCCTCCATTTTAATTATAATTTTAATTTAGATTATGCTTCTTCGTTTTCTTTCTCTTCACCGATTGCTTTAACTGCATAAGCGAAGTTGCGGACTGGCGCCTGCAGTACAGATAGGAGCATGGATACAAGTCCTTCTTTGCCCGGCAGTGACGCAATTGCCTTCACATCTTCAACCGGAGTGAATGTACCTTCGATGACACCCGCTTTGATTTCAAGCGCTTCGTGGTCTTTAGCGAAGTCATTCAATACTTTTGCCGGTGCAATAACATCTTCGTTTGAAAATGCGATTGCGTTCGGTCCAGTCAGGAACTCATGAAGTTCTGTAAGTTCAGCTGCTTCTGCTGCACGACGAGTCAATGTATTTTTATATACTTTGAATTCTACGCCTGCTTCACGAAGATTTTTACGAAGTTCAGTCATTTCACCAACAGTCAATCCACGATAATCAACGAGAATAGTGGAAACCGATTCTTTTAACTGACCTGAAATCACATCAACTTGTTGTTGTTTTGCTTCGATCACTTTTGACATTTCTACACCTCCATAATTTTTGTGCGTATATTGGTGCATTAAAAAAACACCTTTTACCCGCGGCAAAAAGTGCTTGAATATATTTCTATATAACATTCAAGTCAATTTCGTTTGCCTCGGTAGGATTGTCTTTTAAGTACCTTTTCGGCACTCCTACTGTCTTAGGTAATATTTAAAATACAACTGCAACTATACAACAGCAAGCTGCAGTTGTCAATTTAATTTTTAAGGATTAAAGTTCCACTTTAATTCCAGGGCCCATAGTAGTCGAAACTGCTACAGATTTGAAGTAAACACCTTTAGCTGATGCCGGTTTTGCTTTTTCCAATGTTTCATAAAGTGTATTGAAGTTATCAACAAGTTTGTCTGAATCGAAAGATACTTTCCCGATTGCAGCATGTACAATACCGGATTTTTCTGCACGGTATTCTACTTTACCTGCTTTGATTTCTTCAACTGCTTTAGTAACATCCATAGTTACCGTACCAGTTTTAGGGTTAGGCATTAAACCTTTCGGTCCAAGTACGCGACCCAGTTTACCAACTTCGCCCATCATGTCAGGTGTTGCTACGATTACATCGAAATCAAACCAACCATCGTTGATTTTTTGGATGTACTCAGCATCTCCTACATAGTCAGCGCCAGCTGCCTCTGCTTCTTTAAGCTTGTCACCTTTAGCGAATACCAATACACGCTGTGATTTACCAGTACCGTGCGGCAGAACAATTGCTCCACGGATCTGCTGGTCGTTTTTACGTGTATCAATACCCAGGCGGAAAGCTACTTCTACAGAAGCGTCGAAATTTACAGTGCTAGTCTCTTGAGCAAGTTTGATTGCTTCTTCTACTGCATAAGTATTTTCAGCATCAAACTTCTTAAGAGCTTCTTGATATTTTTTACTTCTCTTAGCCATTCTTATTCCTCCTTGTGGTTATAGCGGGTAATCCTCCCACGTTTGTATTAATACTTTTATTCTGTCAGTGAATTATTTGTCTACAGTGAAGCCCATGCTTCTTGCTGTACCTTCGACCATACGCATAGCCGCTTCTACTGAAGCCGCATTAAGGTCTTCCATTTTACTTTCAGCAATCTCACGCACCTGCGCTTCAGTTACTGTTGCCACCTTGTTTTTGTTCGGTTCGCCTGAACCTTTCTCAACATTGGCTGCTTTCTTTAACAGAACTGCTGCCGGTGGAGTTTTAGTAATGAATGTAAATGAACGGTCTTCAAATACTGAGATTTCAACTGGAATAATCAGACCAGCCTGTTCTTGTGTACGTGCATTGAATTCTTTACAGAATCCCATGATGTTAATACCTGCTTGTCCCAGTGCCGGACCAACCGGTGGTGCTGGGTTTGCCTTTCCTGCAGGAATCTGCAATTTCACAACGTTAATTACTTTTTTAGCCACGATGTGCACCTCCTCGTTATCGTGATGTGGTCATAGGATGTATTAGATTTCATCCTCCCACTCTGCATCATTTCAGCTCACACTAAAAGATGGCCGGAAAAATTCCGACCATAGTATAATAACACTTTCTAATATAAAAAACAAGTGTCTTATTACATTTTTTCGATTTGATCAAATTCTACTTCCACCGGTGTTTCGCGGCCGAACATTTCAACAAGAACTGTAAGCTTGTATCTCTCTGCATCAATCGATTTAATTTCTCCCGCCTGATTTTTAAACGGTCCGTCAATAATATTGACCACTTCGCCGACTTCAACTTCAAAGTCAATCGTCTTCTCAGCCATACCCATTGATTTCAGAATAAATTTAACTTCCTCCGGAAGTAAAGGGTTCGGCTTACTTCCTGCACCCTGTGAACCGACAAAGCCGGTAACTCCCGGTGTATTTCTAACAACATACCATGACTCATCCGTCATCACGAGCTCTACAAGAACATACCCCGGGAATGTTTTTTTCATTGCAGATTTGCGTTTACCGTCTTTTACAGTCACTTCTTCCTCTTCAGGAATGATTACTCTAAAAATCTGGTCCTGCATATTCATAGTTTCCAAACGTGCGAGTAAATTCGCTTTTACCTTATTTTCATATCCGGAATAAGTATGTACTGCATACCAATTCTTTTCTCCAGACATCTAATCGCTCCTTTAAATTACAATAGATCTATCAGTGCTGTAATACCTAAATCCAGCGCATAGAAAAACGCCAAGAAGAAAATGACTGTAATCACTACAATAATTGTAAATCGTACAGTTTCCTGACCTGTCGGCCAGCTGACTTTTTTCATTTCACTGACTACATTCTGTAAAAAATTCTTGTTATTAGCCATTATTACTTTGTCCTCCTGTATCAGATAGAACTTTTATGTGTAGTATGCTGATTACACTTCTTGCAGTATTTCTTAATTACGAGACGCTCTTTGTGTTCTGTTTCAGTTGTGTAATTGCGCGATCCGCATTGTTCACACAGCAAAGCTACTTTCATACGTAAAATCCTCATTTCAACTCTAGTATACTATAACCACTTAAACAATTAATGTCAAATACCGAATCACTCTGAATGCCCGTGAACTCTGACTCTTTTTACTTTCGCCCGGTACAAGGTGTTTCTTACCGTTTTCTCTGTCATACCGAGTGAATCACTTATCTCCCGCGCATTATATCCTTTTCTAAAACAACTGTAGACAGTCCGTTCAAGTTTTGAACATGGTCCGGCATCATCCATCAGATAATTTTCATTATCCTCAAACACAATAATATCCGCCGGGTCCAGCTCATCCGTCCGGTAATCTGAGACAGTCAGGGATACACCGTCATCTGCTTTCACCATATACAGGTTTTTTTCCCTGACTTTTTTATAATACAGTTTCATAGACTCAAACTTTGTCACTCTGTAGGTGTAATGTCTGTAATCCCCGAGTGATGGATTAAACTTGTAGCAGTTTTTAAAAGCAATCTCCATTAAATCCTGAATCAAATCCTGCCTGTCCGCATCAGTCATTTGATATTTATATGTCTGCCTGATGATGTTCGGGCGGATATTCTTATCTATCTCATCAAAGTACTCAGTCTGTCCTTCTGACACAAGCAGCGCATACCGGTTAATATCTTCACCTGATTCCCTCACTTGAAAATACACACATGAAATACTGTACATCCAATCCCCTCCCGGTAGTTTCTAAACTAAATATTAAGAGGATTGTGACACTTCATCAAGTACCCTATTTCTCATCCCGGCGCCACTTTTCAAGTTCAGCCCGGAGGTCACTGCTGATATTTATTTTCTGGCGGGGCAGTTTTTGGTTTATCGCTTCAACTTTTCTGCTGATATTTTTTTCAGCATCTCTCAGGTTCATCCACATTTCCCTTGACGATGTACGGTATGCGCCCATCGCAAATATATTGTTCTGTTCAGATAAATCACTGGTAACAACATTAATTTCACATAAAATCGGATGATAATTATTCGATACGAATCGTTCGATATACTCATCCGCCGTTTCCTTTTCTTTTGTATAAACAACTGTCACACCGTAATGATCTTCAACCGCCTCATTTGATTTCACTTCATAAGCATCAAATACACAGATGATTTCATAATTTGAGACCGACTGGTACTCTGCGAGCTTGGAGAGCATCTTCTCACGCACCAGTTCAAGTGACGCTTTCGATTCTCTGTTCAGTTCTTTGTCCGCACCGATTAAATTATATCCGTCGACAATAAGAATCCGTCTTTTACGCTTCATCGCTGCCTTCCGCCCTCTGGGTGCTGCTTACGGTATACTTCATACATCAAAAGTGCAGCAGATACTGAAGCGTTCAGGCTCGTAATTTCACCGAGCATCGGAATCTTTACAACAAAGTCACATTTCTCGAGTGTTTTCCGGCTGATGCCTTCTCCTTCACTTCCGACCACCAGTGCGGTGCGTCCGTCAGCATTCATCTCACGATAATCCATATCTCCCGAGCCGTCACTGCCGACCACCCAGAACCCTGCTGCTTTCAACTGGTCAATGGTCTGATTAATATTTGTCACACGGACTACAGGCACATATTCAATGGCACCGGTTGATGTTTTTGCCACGGTATCCGTCAGTTGTACCGATCGGCGCTTCGGAATAATGACACCGTCAAAACCTGCCGCATCACAGGTCCTGAGAATCGAACCTAAATTATGCGGGTCTTCCAGTCCGTCCAGAATAATAATATTGGCATGTCTGCCCTCAATCTTCTCAATCAATGATTCAAAGGGGTATATTCAGTCCCGAACCGCCAACCCTGATGATTTCCCTTTTTGTCAGCCGTCCAGCTTTTTTTTTTATGCACAGACTGTACCACGACTTTTTTCTTTCTCGCAAGTTCCAGTATGTCTTTCACCTGCTGCTTATTAATGGTCTCCTGAATAAATATTTTGTTGATATCACTGTCTGTTCTAAGCAGTTCTTTTACCGCATGCCTTCCTGCAATCACCGACTCACTCATTCTACATCACTCCCGTATTCTATAATCATCTTCATTAATTCATCGATGCGTTCGCTTTCACCGGTCAAGTCAAGATAACCGATTAATGCCTCGAGTCCGGACGCATTGCGGTATTCTTTAATCGTTGCGTTTTTAGCGCGTGTGGCGCTTGATTTATTTCTTGCTTTTTTTGCTGTATTCCACTCTTTTTCAGACAAAACCCCCATGCTTCAAATAGTGGAGTGCATCCGCCTGGGAACGCGCACTGACCAGTTTATTGGCCATTTGATGCAGGCGGTCAGGCTTCATATACGGGTGCTTTTCAGTCAAATGCCGCCGGACATAAAGGGCATACACCGCATCACCGACAAACGCGAGTGACAGTGCGGGGACTTTTTCTACCGATTGATCATCCACGTTTGAACCTCACTCCGTCTTTCGTATCCTCAAGAATGATACCTTCTGCTTTTAATTGGTCACGGATTTCGTCAGCTTTACTAAAATCCTTGTTCTGACGTGCGTCCTCACGTGCTTCAATTAACGCTTCAATTTCCTCGTCCAGCAGAATTTCATCTTCTTCAAGATTGACACCCAGCACCCCGGAATAAATATCAAAAGTATCAATGAATTTTTTCAGTACCACTTCATTCGTCGCACTCCGGCGCAGATACTTATTCAGTTCAGTCGTAAGATCATGCCATACAGTAATCGCATTCGCAGTGTTGAAATCATCATCCATATGCGTTTCAAATGCCTCAATATTTTCTTCCACCGTTTGAATAATGTTTTCATCTATTTCCCCACTGACTGCACTCTGCATACGGGTTAATCCTTCAAAGTAACTGGACTTAATCCGCTCAAGACCGCTTCTTGCCGCTTCCACGAGTTCACGATTATAGTTAATCGGATTTCTGTAATGGACGCTGATCATAAAGAAACGCAGTACATTCGGATCAATTTCCTTAATAATGTCGTGCACCAGAATAAAGTTCCCGAGCGATTTCGACATTTTTGTATTATCAATATTGATATAACCATTATGCATCCAGTAATTGGCAAAGGCTACACCCGTCCGGCACTCACTCTGCGCAATTTCATTCTCGTGGTGCGGGAAGGCGAGATCCTGTCCGCCGGCATGAATATCGATTGTATCCCCGAGCAGTTCACGTGCCATCACACTGCACTCGATATGCCAGCCCGGACGCCCCTCACCCCAGGGTGCTTTCCAGCTGATTTCGTTCGGTTTCGCCTCTTTCCAGAGTGTGAAGTCAAGCGGGTCCTCTTTTTTCTCCCCGGCATCTATTCTCGCACCGACTTTCAAGTCGCCGACAGACTGGTGAGACAGCTTACCATAGCCGTCAAATGAACGGGTTCTGAAGTACACATCGCCTTCAGAAGCATACGCATGTCCTTTTTCAATCAGAACATCGATAAACTGAATAATGTCATCCATATGGTCCATTACACGCGGATGGGCATCGGCTTTTTTTACATTCAACGCACCCGTATCTTCAAAATATGCATTAATAAAACGTTCCGCAATTTCCGGCACTTCCTCATTCAATTCCTGAGACGCTTTAATCAGTTTGTCATCTACATCTGTAAAGTTCGATACATAATTCACATCATAGCCTCTATATTCCAGATAGCGCCTGACGGTATCAAACACAATAGTCGGACGGGCGTTCCCGATATGGATATAGTTATATACCGTCGGGCCGCAGACATACATCTTTACCTTTCCTTCCTCCATCGGTTTAAATTCTTCTTTTTGTCTTGTCAGCGTGTTATATATGTGAACCATCTTTTACCTCATTCCTGACTTCATTCCTGAAGTCTTTAATTTCTTCTTCCAGTCCCATAATCATATCAAGGATCGGATCCGGCAGATCCGTCTGGTTTAAATCATGTGTATCTTTTACTTTCTCACCCTGTCTTTTCACAATACGTCCCGGAATGCCGACAACCGTTGCATCTGCCGGCACATTATTCAGGACAACCGAGTTTGCGCCGATTCTCGTATTCTCACCAATTCTGATGTTACCGAGAATTTTCGATCCCGCCGCAACAAGTACATTGTCATCAAGATCAGGATGACGTTTTGCTTCTTCTTTACCGGTACCGCCGAGGGTGACCCCCTGATAAATCATCACTCCGTCACCAATCCGGCAGGTCTCGCCGATGACTGTTCCCATTCCGTGGTCAATAAACAATCGTCTGCCGATTTGTGCACCGGGGTGAATTTCAATCCCGGTAAAAAATCTGCTGACCTGCGAAATGATTCTGGCAGATACGGTGAAATTTTTCCTGTATAACCGGTGGGCAATTAAATGAGACCAGACTGCGTGCAGTCCGGAATAAGTAAAAAACACTTCCACACGGCTCTTGGCAGCAGGATCAAGTTCCAGCACCATATCAATATCTTCATTAATCCGCTTTAACATTCTGACTTCACCCCCTAAAAAATACGCCTCTGTCCGAATTCGGACAGAGGCGCTCATTGCACGGTTCCACTCTGTTTACAGCTGATGCTGCACTCTAAAATATTCGCAATAATTACAAAGCGCAGTTCTGATGCGGATATTGTGACCCTCCCACCAGCCGGGCCATCTCTTCACTGTCCAATTCACATCATACTTAAGTTTCTCTGTAATAATACACCAAAAATAAATTTACTTCAATTTTCCAATCCGGGATAGTGCCTTTTCTTTACCGATTAATGCAATCGCATTCGGCAGCTCAGGCCCTCTCGTTTCACCGGTTACTGCTACACGAATCGGCATAAATAATTTTTTACCTTTATAGCCTGTTGCTTTCTGCACGTTCTTGATAGATTTCTTGATGACTTCAGGCGTGAATTCATCGAGTGAATTAAACTCATCATAAAGTGCCGCCATAAGTTCACTGATATGCTCATCACCAATCACCGCTTCAGCATCTGCATCAAATTCAAGGGTGTCAGTAAAAAATTGCTTGGATAATTCTACAATCTCCCCTGCATAACTCATCTGCGGCTGATAGAGTGCGACCAGTGCTTTTGCCCACTCACGTTCTGTTTCATCCGGCGACGCACTGACAAGCCCTTCTTTCACCAAGAACGGCAGTGCCATTTCAAAAACAGTTTCTGCATCTTTTTCCTTCATATACTGATTGTTAATCCACATCAGTTTTTGATTGTCGAAAAACGCAGGTGCTTTTGACAGACGGGTTTCATCAAATGACTGAATAAATTCTTCTTTCGAGAAGATTTCTTCTTCACCTTCAGGGGACCATCCGAGCAGCGCAATAAAATTAAACATCGCTTCAGGCAGATAGCCGAGATCTTTATACTGTTCAATAAATTGAATAATTGAACCGTCACGCTTGGATAATTTTTTCTTCTGTTCATTCACAATCAGCGCAGTATGACCAAATTCCGGCGGTGTTAAACCGAGCAGTTCATAAACCATCAGCTGTTTCGGTGTATTTGAAATATGATCATCGCCGCGGAGCACATGGGTGATTTCCATTTCATGATCATCAATGACCACCGCAAAGTTGTAAGTCGGTACACCGTCCTTTTTAACAATGACCCAGTCACCGAAGCCGTTTGAATCAAAGGATACTTCTCCTTTAACAATATCATCGAATGCATATGTCTTATCCTGAGGTACACGGATACGGATGGCCGGCTCGCGGCCTTCTGCGATTAGTGCTTCCTCTTCTTCTTTTGTCAGATGCGCATGCTTCCCGCCGTATCTCGGCATCTCGCCGTTTTTAATCTGTGCTTCGCGCTCTGCCTCCAGTTCTTCAGATGTCATATAACATCTGTACGCTTTGTCTTCATCCAGAAGCTTCTGGATATAAGGATCATAAATATGCTGACGCTCAGACTGACGGTAAGGACCGTAGCTGCCGCCTTTATCCACGCCCTCATCCCAGTCAATGCCAAGCCAGTTCAAATATTCAAGCTGGGACTGTTCACCTGTTTCCACATGACGTGCCTTATCCGTATCTTCAATCCGGATGACAAAATCTCCATTATAATGGCGTGCATACAAATAGTTAAACAGTGCCGCACGCGCATTACCGATGTGTAAATATCCTGTCGGACTTGGGGCATACCTTACTCTTACTTTGCTCATTTCTCTTCCTCCGTTTTTACTAATAATACTACCGCTTCACTGGCAATACCTTCCTGTCTGCCTGTAAACCCGAGCTTCTCGGTCGTTGTTGCTTTTATATTCACATTCTTTATATCCGTGTTGAGTATCCCGGAAACCACTTTCCGCATGTTATCAATATGCGGTCTGAACTTCGGGGCTTCCGCCATAATGACCGCATCAATATTACCGATTTTATAGCCTTCATCCGTCATCTTTCCTACTACTTCAGAAAGCAGTAATTTGGAATCCATATCTTTAAATGCTGCATCTGTATCCGGGAAAAATTTACCGATATCCCCGAGCGCAAGTGCCCCGAGAATCGCATCCGCAACTGTATGCAGGAGGACATCCGCATCCGAATGGCCTTTTAAACCCCTGTCATGCGGAATATTAAGCCCGCCGATAATAAGCGGCCTGTCTTCATCAAATGCATGGACATCAAAACCATGGCCGATTCTCATCATAACCGTTCACTCCTCTGAAGAATAGCTTCCGCGATAATTAAATCTTCAGTCGTTGTAATTTTAATATTATCATAATTAGATGACACCACTTTAACAGACTGTCCGAGCGCTTCAACCATCCGTGCATCATCCGTAACAAGGAGATTGTTATCCTGTGCCTTTTCATGTGCTTCCACGATTAAGTCATAGTCAAAAGCCTGAGGCGTGTGCACCACAAACAACCGCTCTCTCGGTACTGTATTTGTCACAGTACCGTCGTCAACGATTTTAATCGTATCTTTAACATTCACACCGCATATCACAGCCTGATCCGTCTTCACTTTGTCATAAAGTGCATCCAGTGTATCTTTGGTTACAAACGGTCGTGCCCCGTCATGAATCATGACATACTCACAGGCCGGAATCTGTTTTAACACATTGTATATGCTGTCCTGACGTTCAGACCCCCCCTCAAAAATCCCTTTAACTTTCGGGGTATCCTTAAACAATTCCTTCATACTTTCAATTTCTTCTGATCTTGCCGCCAGATATATTGCTTCACAATTACTGTCTCTTTCAAATTGACTGACTGTCATCTGAATGACAGCCATCTCATTAATTTGTATAAACACCTTGTTATAGCCTATTCCCATTCTTTTCCCAAGCCCTGCGGCAGGTATTATCGCTGTATAGCCCATGATTTAGCTCTCTTTCCTTGAAAATATTATTCTGCCTGAGTTCGTCTGAAGTATACTGGTCACTTCCACACGGACACTCTGATTAATCAGATGCTTTCCATTTTCCACCACAACCATTGTGCCGTCTTCTAAATAACCGACACCCTGGCCTTCTTCTTTACCATACTTGGTCACTAAAATTTCAATCACATCACCCTGAACGACCACAAGTTTAATCGCATCAGACAGCTCATTCACATTTAATACTTTAATATGGTGGACCTGACACACTCTGTTCAAATTAAAATCAGTGGTGATAATCGCACCTTTTTCAGCTTTCGCGAGCTGGATTAACTGATTGTCCACATCCAATTTATCATATTTCACCGGAAAAATCTGAATATCATCCAATGACTGGAGCTGATTTAACATATCCAATCCGCGCTGGCCGCGGTCTCTTTTCACCGAATCAGTAGAATCCGCAATCAGCTGAAGCTCATCCAGTACAAACTGCGGGACAATCAACTCACCGTCTATAAAACCGGTCTTTACTACGTCTACTATTCTACCATCAATAATCGCACTCGTATCAAGAAATTTCTTTCCTGCTTCTACTTCTTTCGCTTTCTGCTGCGGCTTTGGAAATAAATCAAGTACCTCGCCGTATTTTTTCATGCCGATCTGAAAGCCGAGATAGCCTAGTATGACCGCTAAAGCGAATGACACGATGTCACTGACTAATGGAATATTTAAAGTATTTAATAATAAAGAAATGAGTACCGCAATCAATAATCCAATAATCATGCCGAGTGTCGCAAAAATAATTTCAATGATACTTCTGTTTAAAATCAATCCTTCACCTTTACGAATCAGCTGTTCCACACGGGCAACAGACCAGTAAAATAATATTAGAAATAAAAATCCACCGACAAATGCGTACACAAACACATTATCAATCAGCTGTGACAGCTCAAACGGCAGCAGCTCAAACACATTCGGAAGGAGCCAAACCCCGAGAGACAAGCCGATAATAAAGTATAGTACATAGAGTAGATATCTAAGCATCGTATCCCTCCCTTCACGTATTATTTTTCAACATATTTCAATGCATCACCAAGTGTCTTTGCTCCGATAACTTCAAGCCCGTCCGGTATTTTAGTTCCTTTCAGGTTGGATGCCGGGATGACCGCCCGCTTAAAGCCCAGCTTTTCGGACTCCTGAAGCCGCTGTTCAATTTTAGTCACGCGTCTGATTTCACCGGTCAGC
This sequence comes from Listronotus oregonensis, assembly GCA_019359885.1. Classification (NCBI taxonomy): domain Eukaryota; kingdom Metazoa; phylum Arthropoda; class Insecta; order Coleoptera; family Curculionidae; genus Listronotus; species Listronotus oregonensis. Next base: position 45,653 of record JAHBCN010041676.1, on the reverse strand, counting down.
CCGACTTCACCGATAAAACAGTCTTCACCACGGACCACACTGCCCTTAAAACTGCTTGCGATACTGACAATGACGCTTAAATCCACTGCTGGTTCATCAAGCTTTACACCGCCTGCCACTTTAATATACGCATCATGCTGCTGCATCATATAGCCTTCATTTTTCTCTAAAACAGCCATTAAAAGTGACAGCCGGTTCTGATCGATGCCGGTTGCCATTCGTCTCGGGTTGTGAAAATGTGTTGGTGTCACAAGCGCCTGAACTTCTACAAGCATTGCCCTCGTACCTTCCATTGTCGCAACAATCGCAGAACCCGGTGCATTCTTCGAACGTTCTTCAAGAAATATCTCCGATGGGTTCAGTACTTCTTTTAAACCTTCATTTTTCATCTCAAATATACCCATCTCGTTTGTGGAGCCGAAACGGTTCTTCACTGCCCGGAGAATCCGGTAGGTATGATGCTGGTCTCCTTCAAAATACAACACCGTATCCACCATATGCTCAAGCAGTCTCGGTCCCGCAATCTGGCCTTCTTTTGTCACATGCCCGACAATAAATGTCGCAATGTTATTTCCTTTCGCAATATTCATCAGGCTCTGTGTACACTCCCTTACCTGGGAAACACTGCCGGGTGCACTGGTAATATCAGGATGAAAAATCGTTTGGATAGAGTCGATGATTAAAAAGTCCGGTTTCAACTTTTTTACTTCATCATGAATATAAAAGAGGTTGGTCTCGCTGTAGACATTCAGTCTTTCACTGGATTCTGTCAGACGGTCGGCCCGGAGTTTAATCTGCTCCAGTGACTCCTCACCTGAGACATAAAGTACTTCATGGTTTTCAGAGAGTGTTAGTGCAGTCTGCAGCAGAATAGTTGATTTACCGATTCCGGGATCTCCCCCGATAAGAATCAGTGATCCGTCCACTATACCCCCGCCGAGCACTCTGTCAAACTCGCCGCTCTGAGTATACGTTCTCGGTGTATGCGCTTTTTTCACCCGGTCGAGTTTTTTCGATTTAGAGCGTTCTTCCTGCTCTTTTTTACCGAGCGTCCCGCGTCCTGACGTTTCTTTATGTACAAGTTTTTCCTCCATCTGGTTCCATGCACCGCAGTTTGGGCATTTCCCCATCCATTTCGGAGACTCATATCCGCAGGCCATACATTCAAATACGTTTTTTGACTTTGCCATCTTAATTAATGCCTCCAGTAAAAGTATTAATCTATATTGTATTACGATTCCTCATAATTTGAAAGTCCGACCACTTCATTAAAATGCCGGAAAGACTTGACTTTATGTCTCTGATTCTCTAAACTGTCGACAAGTTATAACAAAATTTTAGCAGGTGATGCCATGTCTTCTTTCGAAAAATTTCAAGCACAATCAGAAAAAAGTAAAACCGTTCCCGTCGTTGATACGTTTTTCACAGATATTTTGACACCCATCCATATCTTCAATGCCTTAAAGGATGAAGCAGCATACATACTGGAAAGTAATGATCCCGCCTCGGAATGGAGCAACTATTCCTTTATCGGGCTCGATCCAATGTATGAAATGAAAGAATCCCGCAAAGAATTTACCGTTATCAATAAACACACCGGCGCTTCCGCATCCTACAATACTCTGAGTACAGCCTTCACCGAAACCATGAATCTGATAGATGCATCAACAGAAAATATCCCGCTTCCTTTTAAAGGCGGTGCTGTCGGTTATATCAGTTATGAAGCCATCAGTGACTTTGCCCCGGTTGAACCGCGCAGTGATTCAGACGGCAAATATCATTTCACCTTCTGTAAAACATTGATCGCATACCACCACCGTACAAAAGAAATGCATATTATTTCTTTCGCTGATACACAGACAGACACACCGCTCCGTGAAATTTTTGATGTGCATCAATCCTATATTGATGACATCAAAACCAAACTCCAGGGCGCAGTCACTTTAAAAGATTTAATGCTTTCACCGAACGCCGGAGAAGACCAGGACCTGCAAATTAAAAGTAATTATGCCCACGATGATTTTATCCGGGATGTTAATAAAATAAAGGATTATATTTATCAAGGCGATGTATTTCAGGCTGTCCTGTCCCAGCGCTTTGAAGTCAAAACCAGCTGTTCCGGCTTTGAACTTTACCGTATTTTAAGAAATGCCAATCCTTCACCTTACATGTTCTACCTCACACTTGATGATAAAACACTGATTGGCAGTTCTCCTGAACGCCAGCTTGAAGTGAATAACGGCATACTTGAAATTCATCCAATCGCAGGTACAAGAAAAAGAGGGGCGACTGTCGAAGAGGACGAGGCACTTGCAGATGATCTCATCAATGATGAAAAAGAAATCGCAGAACACAGAATGCTTGTTGACCTTGCCAGAAATGATATCGGACGGGTCGCTGAATACGGATCAGTCGATGTCTCCAGATACATGACGATCGGACGATTCGCAAAAGTCATGCATATCGTGAGTGTCGTGAACGGGCGCTTAAAATCAGGCATCACTCCGATTGATGCATTTATTTCAGCTTTTCCGGCAGGTACACTATCCGGTGCACCAAAAGTCCGGGCCATGCAGATTCTCCGTGAACTGGAGCCGACACCGCGTGGTGTATACGGCGGCGCTGTGCTTTATGTCGGCTTTGACGGCAATATGGATTCGTGTATCACTATCCGGACAATGACATTATCGGATGACACGGTTCATATTCAGGCCGGTGCAGGCGTTGTCGCTGATTCAGACCCTGAATCCGAATTTCAGGAGACTGTCAATAAAGCAAGTGCACTGACAAAAACTGTACAGATTGCGGAATCTGTTTTTGAAAAAAGAGGTGACACGCAATGATACTGATGATTGACCATTACGATTCATTTACATTTAATCTGGTACAGTATTTCGGGGAACTCGGCCAGGATGTTATTGTGTGGAAAAATGACGCAGTCGATCTGGACGAAATCACCCGTTTAAATCCGGATTTAATTGTATTATCCCCGGGCCCCTGTTCACCGGATGAGACCGGTATGACGATGACACTGATTGATGTGTTCAAAGAAAAGTTCCCGATCTTCGGGGTCTGCCTCGGTGAACAGGCACTGGCACAGGCATTCGGCGGTGATGTTATTCCCGCACCTTCACTCCAGCATGGTAAAAGCTCACGTATTACACATACCGGTGACGGCATTTACAAGGGATTTGATGATGAAATTGAAGTGATGCGCTACCATTCCCTGATCGTTAAACGGGAGACATTACCGGACTGTTTCGAGATTACATCTGAAACAAAAGATAAAGAAATAATGGGAATCCGACATAAAACCCTGCCGATTGAAGGTGTCCAGTTCCATCCGGAATCCATCGGTACTGCCTCCGGTAAGCAGTTTATCCAAAATGTCATTGATGAATATATTCATTCCAGCCGTTAATCACTTTGGTAACATAAGGACCCTTGAAGCTGAATGTCAGCTTCAAGGGTCCTTTATCGTTTCAACGTATTCATATTTGATTATTGATTATCCAGCATTTCATCCTGTTTTTTCCGCAGTTCCCAGATCAGGGAGTTTTCATCATAGTCGATATCATCATATGTAATGACATCACCTTTTTTCACATCATTTTTCAGTACTAAACGCGGATTCACAAGTCCGATAGGCAGTGCATTTAATGCCTTTGCTTCTTCATACTCATAAATTCTGCCGTAAATCGTGTAACCGCCGATTGTATCCAGTGCCTCTCCGGCCTTAAGATCTATCTTCGCTACGGTCGCTGTTTCAGCAATCATCCCCGCATTTGGTGCAATGGTCGGTGTATGATCCAGATATGCTTTTGCGATGGACAACGGTGTTTCAAGACTGGTTAAGTGATACGGTCTGTAAAGAACATAGTTCGGCCCGTCACCCATGCTGAGGTATTTCATCTCCTCATTCACTTCTTCCTTATCTGATGAAATAATCAGGAACACACCGGGCGCAATTCCATTCACAAAATCAACAATTTTATGATTCTCCACCTGTCCGCCTTCTGACTTCAGCTGAAAAATCTCAGGCAGTTCACCAACAGATGCCTTAAATCCATGCATTCCCGGTTTATCCGGCAGAAAACCGGTCGCGTTGGCCACTGCATTCATTTCCACCATTGTTTTTGTACCGTCCTGAAACGATGCAATCATCTTTGGATTCGATTTTTTAATTCTCGCTGCTTCCGCAACACTGTCCGGATTCGCATCGAGATTCAACGGATTATTTTTCCCTTTACCCGCACCCACAATGTTAAAGCCGAGCGCATCCGCAAAATCATACAATTCCATAATCGCACCCGGTTCATCACCGGCAGACCCTGTATAGACCACGCCTTTTTCCTGTGCACGCTGATACAGGTAGGCACCGACTGTAATATCCGCTTCCACATTCAGCATTACAATATGTTTATTGTTTTCAATGGCTTTCAGCGCAACCGCCGCTCCCACTTCAGGCACACCGGTCGCATCGACAATCACATCAAGTCCGTTGATTTCACACAGAATTTCAGTATCCGTCACGGCGATATATTTCCCGTCTTCAAAAGCCTGGTCCGCCTCTTCAATATTTCCGGCTGCGACCAGCTTATCTTCAGATACCCCGGCAGTATGATAGGCATTTTTCACATTCTCAAGTGTAATATCCGCAGTGGCACGGACTTTCATCCCTTTCATCGCCTCAATCTGGGCGATCATCCCGCGTCCCATCTGTCCGGCACCGACCAGTCCGACTGAAATACTTTTACCTTCCGCCTCTAGTTTTGCGAGTTCTCTGTTTATACCTAACATAAATGCTCCTCCTTGGTTATTTAGTTTTAATGACCACTTTCTGCCCGACTTCCAAATCAACGATTTTCTTCTTCTCCAGACAGATGGTTCCCGGAAGGTCTGCATGGGACTCACCGTTAAACTGGAAGGTCGCATGACCTAAATCCCGGAGTGTCTCATTTGCTTTACTGCCGACAAATAAAATGTCATATTCTGTTTCATGCAGCATCAGTACATCTCCGCTTTTTACTTCACCTGTCATTTCACCATCATGAACGACAGATATATCTTTTAGCTCCTGGGGGGAATGATGATTAAAAAATATGAGCATATTCTCACTCTTCAGCATCTCCCATTCAACACCAAGTTCTATCACTGTTCCATTTAACTTTTCCAAAATAATACCTCCAGCTGAAAATTAATAAATTAAGAAACTAAGCAGGAATGCAATCAGTACCGCAAGCGGACCGGTGATGACTCTTGAGAAGAGGACTGCCGGCACACCGACTTCGATTGTTTCAGGTTCCGCTTCACCCAGGGTCAGACCGACCGGCACAAAATCCGCACCTGCCTGAGGGTTAATCGCAAAGAGCGCAGGCAGCGCCATTTCCGGCGGAATATTTCCGCGGCCGATTTCAGTACCTACCAGTACACCAACGACCTGTGCAATGACTGCCCCTGGACCTAAAACCGGTGACAGAATCGGCAGCGATACAATCACTGACAGAATCAATAATCCAATAATATTACCTGCGAGCGGTGTCACCAATTGTGCAATCAAGTCACCGATACCCGTAAATGTGATGATTCCAATCAGCATGGATACAAATGCCATAAACGGCAGAATATTTTTAATGACCTGGTCAATTGTTTCCCGACCGGCCTGATAGAATACACTGACAATACCACCCATTGCCCTGCCGAACCGTTCAATAAATCCTTTCTTTCTCTCTCCCTGATAATTCTCTTTTGCTTTTAATTTTGCTTCATTCTTTATTTCTTCCGCTGTTTTTTTCTCAGCTGTTTTCTGATGGGAATCCCCTGCAGACTGCCCTGTCTCAGTAATTTCCCCCTCATCATCTGTATATTCAATATTGTCTTTTTTCACACCGGACACAAAATTATGCTCTTTAATAAACTGCATCAACGGTCCTGAAGGACCGGTACCGTGAAGATTCACTGTCAATACATCATTTTTCGGATAGATACCGCATCTTGCGGTACCGCCGCAGTCAATCACTACACAAGCCATTTCATCATAATTCACTTTGGTGCTGAAGCCGTCCACTGCCTCTGCTCCGGTTAATTCCGCAATATGTTTTGTAATATCATCAATTCCGCCGCCGGTCACCGACACAATGTATCTTTTCTTTTCATCCGGTTTAATAATCAGCGGTCCGCCCCATCCGCCGGATCCTTTTGATATTTTCACTTGTTTATACATAAATTTCTCCCCCTACTCTTTATCCAGGTAACCTTGTTTTTTCATCATACGAACCGTTATAAATTCAGTCACAATCCCTCTGATTAAAATAACGATGACACCTGTGATAAAGTACATCACCGCAAGTGGTCCGAGTGAAACGCCGAGTGTTGTGAGACCCGCTGCCACACCGAGATATACAAACAATTCCGCCGGGTTCGCATGCGGGAACAAACCGGTAATCGGGTGAACAAATGATACTGCCGAGTCATAAAATGCCGGTTTCTGTTTTTCCGGTAAAAACCGGCCGAATGTATACGCCATCGGATTGGTTAAGAAAAATACCGCCAGTACCGGAAACAGTGTATACCTTAAAATAAAGTATTTTGTCAGTTTCTGAGCAAACCGTGTTACTCTTTCTTCTCCGACAAATCTGACAATTGCATTGACTGCCGTAATCAAAACCACGAGGAGCGGTATAATACCTGTGACCATCCCCATAAATGTTTCGCCGCCTGCTTCAAACATACCGATGAAGCCCTCAGCTAAAGTAACAATAAAATCCATACTGCATACCCCCTATATATTAGATGTTTTTGCCTGATCCATTTTTTGCACTGCATCATTTAATGCTTTAAACGTCTGTTCATTGAATCTGTGACTGTTTTCCTTCAGCGCCGCAGCCTTTTCTCCGATTAACTCACTGTATTTTTCAAAGCGTGTAAATACCGTGACACCACTCATGATTTTCGCATCAATAATTGTGTCGTCCGTATCACTGACCAAGATCACAACCACACCTCTGCCGAACTTTTTCTTGCTGATGCCGACACCTAAATATCCGGAATCCCGTTTACTCATTTCGGCAATCGTTTTGTAATAATTCTTCACCTGAAAATGTGTCAGCAGAAACTGCAGCCCCCACAACGCAATGAAAATCACAAAAATAAATATAATACTCTGCATCTTTCACAACCCTTTACAAATGTTCTGTTTCGAAACTTATGTAAATAATAAAGCGTTTACATTTTTAAGTCAACTGTTTTTTATAATATTTCTAAAAATTCTTTCTCTTCATATCCCTTCAACAGATGCCCGAGACTGCTCTATTGCTGTCATTCTCAATCAGAATTCCGCCGCCCGCCGGACGTAAAAAAGCCCCGGTTCAATGAACCGGAGCTGCCTTAATTTGTTTAGTCAATATGTGATACGACTTGATCAATGACAGTATCTATACCGATACTCGTGATAAACGGCACACCATCGACTGTCGGAATATCCGTATTCAACTGATTAACACCAACAAGAACAATCACATCCGGATGAATGGCTTCGACATCCGCCTGATAAATATTTTCAGCTACCACTTCTGCTGTGACATTTCTTTCTTCAAGGCCGTTCTTTAGTATCTCAACCACCTTATTCATCTTGTTTTCCGATGTACCTGTCGCAACCAGTACTTTAGCCAATATAACCAATCCTTTCTTTACGATAAATGCGTTCTGCCGCCGTCCATTAATATAATCTGCGCCTGAATATAGCGGGCACTTTCCTCTGTTAAAAAGTTAATGACGTTTGTCGTATCCGCCAATGTACCGAACTGTCCGATTGGGATTTTCCTGCGCAGTGCTTCTTTTTCTACTTCCGTCGGATAAAGTACATCGAGCATTTCCGTTTCTATTACCCGCGGAGCCACCAGATTGATATGAATACCTTTTGCACTGTATTCACCGGCCGCTGCACGCATTAAACCGAATGCGCCGCCCTTTGATGCGGCATAATGCATACCGCCGCCGGAACCTGTGACAGCAGATCCTGAACCGACTATGACAATACTGCCGCCGCCAGCTTTCACCATTTCAGGGATTCCTGTTTTCAAACAGTAGAAGAGGCCGGTCAGGTTCACATCGAGAGTGATGCGCCAATCTTCTTTCGTAATCTCATGCAGTGTTTTCTGTGACGTAATTCCCGCGGAAATCACCATCACATCCAACCCGCCTGATGCCGCTGTTTCTTTCATCACGGCTGTTGTGTTTTCAAAAGATGTGACATCATGTGCAATAAAATGTGCATCATATCCCTGTGATTGCCACAATGTCATCAGTTCCATCCCTGTATTCTGATCAATATCAGTAAATACTACTTTATCGCCTTTTAACAGCCGGCTCTCGGTGACCGCCTTTCCGATGCCGCGGGCACCGCCGACGACTAAAACAGTCTGCTGCTTCATCATATCGCCTCCTTTACGACAGTGTTTCTCCGTTATCCAGTGTAATGACGCCGCCATTAAGAAAAGTCACAGGATGACAGCACAAATCCCCAATCATCCGGACAATCTGTTTACGGTAATCTGTATCGTCTAAATACACAGGAGATATACGGATTACATTGGAACGGATGCTTCTGTCCGCTGCCTCTCTCGACAGACTTTTACTCATCGATTCCAGTGCACTTTTATGGGAAGCACCCGCTGCGTCCCTTCCGCCGCTGACTGCGGCGGTTGAGGATAAATGAATCAACTGGCCGCCGGCAATTATATGCGGCAGAAATTTTTTCAACAGTAAGAACGGCAGATGAAGGTTAATTTCCATTGCATTAAGCCAGTCTTCCGGTGAAGTTTCCGCCAGTCCCTTAAAAGGCATCTCCTCCAGATTATTAACCACCGCATCAAACTGAAGACCGCTTTCACTGAACCATTCATCGAGCGGGCCGGTATCCGCTTCGGGATTAAATACCCCCAACTGCTGAGTCCCACCGTCTTTTAAATATCGATACAGTGCCGCATCCCCCGATCCATCACTCAACTGTTTAACAGCATATATTTCCGACACTCTGCCAGACATTAATGATGCCGCCCAGTGGGATGCATCAAACATTAACACCTTCACACAATCACCTGCTTTCATCCGGAACAATCAGTACTTTCAACACTTCTTTTGTTGTATCATGTGCCAGTGACACTGCTTCACCGAGTTCAGACAGCAGCATCCGGTGTGTCACCATTTCATCGATATCAATAACACCTTTTTTCAGCATCTGAAGCGCCGGTGTGTAATCATAAGGGGTTGAGGAATAAGCACCGGCAATAGTGATTTCATCTTCAAAAAAACGATAAGCGGGAATCGGTATATCTTTTTTCGGAAACGGTGCAAACACCAGTACTGTCCCCCCTCTTGCGGCACAGTTAACAGCCTGTGGCAGCAGCGGACTGATACCTGCAGAAATAATCACGATATCCGCGCCGTGACCATCCGTTAACGCCATAACCGTCTCTGCCACATTTTCTTCTGCAGCATTGATCACGTACCCGGCGCCGAGTGCCGCTGCTTTTTTCAACCGGTACGGATTGACATCACTGACAATCACCCGGTCCGCCAGGAAATGATTCGCAAGCTGAACCTGCATGCAGCCGATCTGACCGGCACCGAGTATTAACACCTGGTCTCCGGGTTTCATATCAATCTGATCAAAACCATGCAGACAGCATGCGAGCGGTTCGACCATAGCTCCCGCTTCAAAACTCAAATCATCCGGCAGTTTCCCCATTGTATGTTTCACATGGAGGGCAGACACTCTGATGATTTCAGAAAAGCCGCCCGGTTCCACATTCGTAGACTTAAACTGCGGACAGAGTGAATAATGCCCTCTTTTACAGTATGCGCACGTAAAGCACGGCACATGGTGGGCGACAAATACTCTGTCACCTGTATGATAATCTGTAACATCTGATCCTGTCTTTATGATTTCCCCGGCAATTTCATGCCCCAGCGTAATCGGCGGTTCCACTGTTTTATCCACTGCTTTATGAATATCCGTCCCGCATAAACCGCAGACTTTCATTTTAATCAGCACTTCATCACTGCCGATTTCCAAATCACCGGCCGGTTCCATTTCAAAGTGATTTTTATCGTAATACACACTCTTCTGCACAGTACTCACCTCTTTATTCCGGGGACTTTTTTCTCTGTAAAACATTTTTCCTGCAGTGTTTCAAACAGCTCACGGAAATTTTCTATATCTGTCGATATCCAGTAGCGTCCCTTAAACAAATGTTTGGTTCCGAGCCTTAAATAGATTTTTCCAGTTTGTTTGTAAACTCTCAACTGGGCAAACGTCAGCTCATCCCAGTAAAACGTATGGGTGACAAAAAATGCATGCACAATGATTTTTTCATCATCCAGCTCAATCCGGCTCGGTGTATGAATCCCGATGATGCTGAAGAATAAAAGCATGAGACTGCCGTACACCAGTACTTGAGCAAATGCAGTCTGTTCACCGGAAAGCATTAAACTGATCCCCCATACCAACAAGCCTGCCATAATCAGCACCGGCAGCAGAATCACTGCTACAAACCTTCCGGTTTCATATTGATAATGTTTCACAATATACACATCCCTTAAGTTTTTAAATCAATGCCCGGCGGTTAGTTTCGCCGGGCGCCGCTTTATTCGAGTCCGAGTGTGTCTATGATTTTTTGAATATCCTGATCCATGCCGATACCCGACAGGAAAGAAACCGTTTGAATGACCGGTACATCACCGACACCGCTGACCGGTGTAGTGGTGACAATCAGATCAAAACGCTCTGCCTTTGACGGTGCTTCAGCTGCCTTGCACTGATCGACATACACGTCGTACCCCTTCTGTCCGAGTACTTCTTCAATTTTCTTTGCGACTACTGTTGATGTTGCGATTGCTGTACCGCATGCGACTAAAATTCGTTTCATTATAAGCGCCCCTTTTTATTTTAATGTTTCCTTATCAATACCGAGTTCCTCTGCATACTGCTTCTTAATATCGTTACGCACCCAGTACCATAACAGTACATAGATCACACCGAATATTAATGCAGTAATAAATAACGGATTACTCGGGTCAAGCAGGTTGTATATGATGAACACAAGTATATGTGAGCCGACATCTATTCCTGAAATCAGACTTGCGGATTCAGGCATTGCGAAACCGACTGCTTCACCCATTCGTGTGGTTAACTCTGCGATATTTGTCGCGATAAACAATACAATCATCACAACCACAATTGAATTGATTAGACCGCGTATAATATTTCCTCTTGCAGCAGCCACTGCCCAGATAACTGTAAACGGCAGTACCGCAAGGTCCGCAAACGGCAGCATTTCATTCCACGGAAGGATGACTGCCAGAACCAGTGTGATCGGCACCATAAGAAGTGCCACTGCCATATTGGCAGGGTTTCCGATAACAACTGCTGCATCAAGGCCGATATATACCTCTTTACCCGGGAAACGCTTGGTGACAAAATCTCTTGTCCCCTCTGAAATCGGAATCAGACCCTCCATAAGGAGCGCCACCATTCTCGGGAGGAGAATCAGTACCGCAGACATCTGGATACCCAGTGTTAAAATACCTTGTAAATTGTACTCGCCGAGCACTCCGATCAAAAGACCGAGCACCAGTCCCATCACCAGCGGTTCACCAAAGACGCCAAAGCGTTTTCTGAGTGATTCCGGATCGGCATGGAGCTTGTTCAGCCCCGGGATTTTATCCTGTACTCTGTTTAATGCATATGTGATTGGTGCAAAGTTCACTGTTTCGGAATGTGCGAGCGAAACCCCTTTTAATCCGAAATGATGCTCTACCGCCGGTGCCGTCCAGTCGGCAAGCTTCAATGTAATTCCTGTCACAATCAAACCAATCGCAATCGATAAGATGACATTGTCTGTTGCGATGTACACCAATGATGTGGAAAAGATCAAATGCCAGAAGTTCCAAATATCCACGTTAATCGTCTTCGTCCAGTTTAGTGCCACAAGAATCAGGTTGAATAAAATGATGACCGGAATCATCACCGGTGCAAGTGTTGTACCGAATGAAATTGCAGCACCTACCGGCCAGCCGACATCCAGTATAGATAAGTTCAGGTTAAATCGTTCCACCATCGCCTCAGTTGCCGGACTTAAAGAAGAGGTTAAAAGCCCGATGACAAGGTTGATTCCGACAAAGCCAATACCGATAGTAATCCCTGCACGGAACGATTTATTAAATCCCTGCCTTAACAGCAGTCCGAAAATAATCATGATAATCGGCAGCATAACCGCCGGTCCTAAATCTAAAATAAAATCAATAGCTGATTGAAACATCGCCATCACCCTTTTCTAATTTTTACTATACGTTTAACTCTCTGCTGTACTCCTGTATGACAGATATTATTTCCGCAGGACTTTCAGCTGTATGGATTCTTTTCAGCATTTCCTTGTTCTGCATCAGTCCTGTAATAATCTGCAGCACACCGAGCTGCCGGTCCGGTTTTTGGATTGCCAGCATAAATATAATTTCCACTTCGACAATTTGTTCCGGCATGCCCATATGAGAAAAAGACACCGGTTTTTTCAGTACCGCCACCCCGATTGATTCCCTGTTCACATGAACGGCATCAGTATGGGGAATAGCAACGCCTAAATGCTCAGTCTGAATCCCTGTCGGGTATTCTTTTTCTCTTTCACTTAACGCATTTAAATACGATGCTTTCACACAGCCCAGCTGATACATCTGATCAAACATTTCTTTAAAGACATCTTCTTTCGTTGGAACATCCAGAAAAAAGACAAGATCTTTACTAAAAAAAGCATCAAAATTCATAAATTTGATTCCTCCATCCTGATCTCACATACTGCTTATGTGATTTGTTTCGCTACCGGTAAACTGCTTCACCCACTTTTGTATTTCTTCATAAGATGCCGATGAGATGATCCGTTTCATCTGGAGTGCATTCTGTGAAATATCCGCCAGCTGAAGCAGGGCACGCAGATGCTGTTCACGGTCGACTGCCGATAGCAGCACAACCAAATGGGCCGTTTGTTTTTTTGAAAACCGAACCCCTGACTTTACCACAAGAAAACTCATACCGACTGCCACGGCCCCGCACGCAGGGTCTGCATGCGGAATCACGGTTTGGTCACCGAGAAACATGTAATCGCTCTCAAAATTGTAGCTGTCAATGACCGCATCTCTGTACTCGGAACGAATAATACCGTTTTTAATCAGCGGTTCTGCTGCCATGCCGAGTGCTGCCTTCCAATCTGATACACTGTCGACAAACTGGACATAATCTCTTTCCATCATCTCGGATAAATCCCGTTTTTCCACATGCCATTCATATTTGGAAATTTCCGTCTGACCGTACAGAGCGGCATTCAATTCCCGCTCAAGTCCTGCCTTATCGTGCACTGTCGAATATGTCTCAATAATCTGAATCACTCTGTCCATTTCCGGACGCTCGGACACATATCCAAATAAATCATTGACCACAATTTTCTGGAGTTTCTTCCATTCTGCATTTGTTGGAAACTTATTAATGTAGTACTGCGGTTTATCTGTCTCAAGCGGTATGTTGGTAAATACCACGTGAAAATCTCCGGAAAAGTTCTGAAACTCTCTTTGAGACATCGCCTCCAGGAAAATAAAATCCGGAAATACCCGCTTTAGTGTATTCATCAGCATTTTTGAAATGGATGTACCGTGCGGACAGACGACCACCGCCTTAATCTTTTCAGCAACATAGTCCCCCTGTTTTGTCAGCCATCCGCCGATTAAAATACTGAAATAAATCATTTCACTTTCCGGAATCGGATGGTCAAACAGTTTCGCAAAGGGAGAGAGACTCTGTTTGACCAGGTAGTGCAGTTCCTTAAAGTCATTGGTAAATGATATATCCACAGCATTCAGTTCACTGAGCTGATATTTAATCCGGTAATACGCGGGTGTCGCATGCAGCAGAAGCTGACTGATCAGCTGCTGTTTATCTTTAAGCACTACACATGCCTGTCTTTCAAACTCCATTAAAAATAATTCAACCGCTTCTCTGATCTGCGGCAGCACATTTTCATCAAATGATTCTGATGAGTGCAGCGCTGTTGAGAGAAGATGGAGTGCGATATACAACCGCTCCTCCGTTGAAATACGCTTGTCATCCGAAAACATTTCTTCAGTTGCGTGATATTCTTTTGTATCCTTAATTTCTTCGTACCGCAGCTGAAAATGTTCAATGGCATATCCGAGTTTCACACGCTTCAATACAGAAGCAATAATATACGGCAGTACACTCAGTCTGGCATCGGTAAACTTCAGCTGAAGTCTGTTCTCAACCGTCGTCAGTTTCTCCCCGATGTCTTTGAGATCCGCCTCCGCAATATGACTGTACCGGCGGATAAAACGGCCGCCTTTATCCATGTCCATACATTCACGGATGATGGAAATTAACAGTTTTCTCACTGCATACTCATCACCTGTGATCACATAACCGGCCAGTCTGTTATACTCAAAATCCACCTCAAAATCTCTGACATATGTTTTTACCTTTTTCAAATCACTGAGTATCGTGTTTTTACTGACTTTCAAAGATGTGGAAAAATGAACCAGTGATAATTCTTCTGAAGATGTCAGTGTCATTAATATGACAGCCAGTACTCTTTTCTCCTCAGTATAAAAATCCTGTTCAGCTTCCAGGCTCCGTTTAGGATACTGTGGCTCGGTATATAACTCATCCGGCACAATAAACACCCCGGTTTTACTCCTCGATATTTTTGGAAGCCCTTTCATTTTTAGATACTCATTAATTTTTGACATCACATATGTCAACTGACGTTTACTGATTCCCTCCTGCACCATAATCTCTTTACTTGTCTTGTATGTTCCCTGCAACAATAATTGCATAATTAAACGACTTTTGGTATCCAATTGCATATAAGCATCCCCTTTGCTTATGCATACTTTAACACAGCTTTTATGTACTTTTTACACATTTTCATACTGATATTTTGTACTACCTGTGTTCATGACTGTGTTCAACCCTTATTATAAGGCATTCCCTTCAAAACAGAAGACATATTTCGAGACATATCCACCATACATATTCTGTATATCTCTTTAAGTAAAAATAATGGTTATAAATACAAATGCATATTTTATGTATAAATTATCCTTTTAAAATATAAAAAGGATGAACTGTATGCCGTATCCCTGTTATTGATACTGGTACTCAAACAAATTCAATAATTCATTTGACATGTAATAATACTCATGCGATAATCTTTTCAAATGTTCTATATTAGAACTAATGTAAAATAGGAGGCGTATCTATGAAAGTATATCGACCTGAACATGTTACTGGAGCCGACTTGAAGCGCTTATACGAAGAAATGTGGCTGATCCGGCTGTTTGATGAAAAAGTCGACGAGTTTTTTGCGAAAGGAAAAATTCACGGCACAACACATCTTGCGGTGGGACAGGAAGCCACAGTGGGGGTAGGATTTTACGGATGATGACATGTTAAAATCCCACAGGGTCACGGATGTACGCCAAAGGCGCGGAAACAAAATATATGATGGCGGAATTATTCGGCAGAGAGACCGGCTACGGTAAAGGAAAAGGCGGATCCATGCATATTGCTGACCTTGAAAAAGGCAACCTCGGCGCCAATGGTATTGTCGGCGGCGGCTTCGCGATTGCAGCCGGTGCAGCATTGACTGCACAGATTAAAGAAACAGGAAATGTCGTCGTATGCTTCTTTGGCGACGGGGCGTCGAATGAGGGAAGCTTTCACGAAGCAGTCAACCTGGCTTCAATTTGGAAACTGCCGGTGGTGTTTGTGTGTGAAAACAATCAGTACGGGATGTCCGGATCTGTCAATGATATGACCAATATTAAAGATATTGCAGAACGGGCGGCTTCTTACGGTATTCCGGGCCGGACGGCAGACGGAAATAATATATTTGAAGTCATGAAGGAAACTGAAACTGCGGTAAACTATGCTCGTGAAGGCCACGGCCCTTCACTGATTGAATTTAAAACCTACCGTTGGAAAGGACACTCTAAGAGTGATGCCAAAAAATACAGAACCCGTGAAGAAGAAAAAGAATGGCGCGGTAAAGACCCGATTAAACGCATGAAAGATGCCCTTATTGATGAGAATATTTTCAGTGAAGAAGAACTTGAAGCTGTGCGCAAAAAGGCAGTCGATGAGATTGAAGAAAGCGTGCAGTTTGCCCTCGACAGCAAGGAACCCGCATTATCGACTTTACTTGAAGATGTATACGCAGATTAATACAGGAGGATGAAAACCATGAGGGAAATTACTTTTTTAGAAGCAGTCAGAGAAGCAATGTCGATAGAGATGCGTAAAAATAACGATGTATTTATTTTTGGTGAAGATATCGGTGTGTACGGCGGTGCTTTCGGGTCACACGGGGTATGATTGAAGAATTCGGGCCTGAGCGGGTGAGAAATACACCAATCTCGGAAGCCGCCATTTCCGGTACAGCGGTCGGTGCGGCATTAACCGGACTCCGACCGATTGTCGAAATCCAGTTTTCCGACTTTATCACCATCGCGATGGACAATCTTGCGAACCAGGCAGCGAAAATCAGATATATGTACGGCGGTAAAAAGTTTATTGCCCGCACCCCCTTAGGGTCCCGGGACCGGGCGCTGCCCCAAATCACAAAGTCTTGAAGCCTGGGCTTCCCATGTTCCCGGCTTAAAAGTGGTTCAGCCGTCAACCGCATCGGATGCGAAAGGCTTGTTAAAAGCGGCTATTGATGACAATAACCCGGTTGTTTTCTATGAACATAAACTATTATATAAAACATCCGAACATGTGCCGGAAGAGGAATATTCCATTCCACTCGGGAAAGCGGATATTAAACGTGAGGGGGCGGACGTCACGATTGTTGCGACAGGCATTATGGTGCATAAAGCGCTGGAAGCAGCTGAAAAACTTGCATCGTCAGGGATTGAAGCGGAAATTGTCGACCCCCGTACACTCGTTCCTTTTGATGCGGATACTGTCATTGAATCCGTATCAAAAACCGGCAGACTTCTGGTGGTCCATGAAGCAGTGAAATTCGGCGGCATCGGCGGAGAAATTGCTTCCATCATCACTGAGAGTGAAGCGTTTGACTACCTCGATTATCCAATCCGGAGACTCGGTGCGGCATTTGTTCCGGTGCCTTATAATCCGAACCTTGAAAAAGCATCGGTGCCCTCAGTCGATGATATCACAGAAACCGTAAATGAAATGGTGAATTATAAAGTAAAGGAGGTGTAGAAGATGGCTAATGAAATTTTCATGCCGAAACTCAGCAGTACAATGGCGGAAGGTACCGTGATTGAATGGTTTAAAGACGAAGGCGATACAGTTGAAGTCGGTGAACCGGTCCTTGAAATACTGACAGATAAAATCAATATTGAGGTTGAATCGTATCATGACGGTGTATTATCGACCTTCTTTCCCAAATCTGCTTAAAGCCCGGGCGCTTATTTTTTTGCCCCGCAGGAAAAAGCAAAGATGTCCACCACGGCTTTGACCCGGGGAATTTTAAAGGTGTCCTTGAAAGAAGGAAAAATGTGATTTTCCTTATGGATCGGTAACCGCCCGAATCAATGGAGGAAATGGTACTTCTGATGAAAATATCGTGTCACTGAAGGCGCATCATGCGGTCGCAGATATCAATTCATTCTTTTTGGATGAGAACGGCACTCTCCTCGACCATCCTTTAAATGACAGTATCATCGGCGTTGACCTGACCCGTGAGACAGCCATTAAAGAGACAGTGGCCATCGCCTCGGGAGATAATAAAATCGAGAGTATTCATGTCGCACTTAGAAATGGTGCCGTGGACTGCCTGCTCACAGATGACCGGACAGCACAGATGCTTGTCGATAAATATAAAAATGACGCCTGAAACATTCAGGCGTCATTTTTATATGCTTTACTGCTCCACCGCTTCTCTCTCTTTTGTATCTACAGTAAATTTCTCATCTTTATAATCCACTGTAACCACTTTATCCTCAAAGATTTCACCGGATAATAACGATTCACTTAAGACATCTTCAATATTCTTTTGAATGCTGCGGGCAAGCGGTCGTGCACCATAGTCCGGATCATATCCGTCTTCAACAATCTGGTCTTTTGCTGCTTCCGTCACCACAATTTCAATCTCTTTGTCCCTGAGCCTCCGGCTTAATTCATCAATCATCAGCGTGACAATTTCCTTAAGGTGGTCCTTTTCAAGACTGTGGAAAACAATGATGTCATCGACACGGTTAATGAACTCCGGTCTGAACGTATTTTTCAGCTCTTTCATCATTGTACTCCGGATAGTTTCATAATCCGGCAGTCCGGTTTCCTTGGCACCGAACCCGACAAATTTCTGGTCTTTTAGTTCCTGTGCTCCGACATTGGATGTCATGACAATCACTGTATTTCTGAAATCTACAGTTCTGCCGTTGGAATCCGTCAGTCTGCCGTCATCAAGAACCTGCAGGAGCATGTTGAACACGTCCGGATGGGCTTTTTCAATTTCATCAAACAGTACCAGTGAATACGGCTTTCGGCGGACTTTTTCTGTCAGCTGACCGCCGTCATCATATCCGACATATCCCGGTGGTGAACCCACAAGACGAGATACGGAGTGTTTCTCCATATATTCACTCATATCGACCCGGATCATCGCATCTTCTTCACCGAACATTGCTTCAGACAGTGCCCTTGCGAGTTCTGTTTTGCCGACACCGGTCGGCCCCAGGAAAATAAAGCTGCCGATCGGCCGTTTTGGATTTTTAAGACCTGCACGGGCACGTCTGACCTTTTGCGATAGATTCCACCGCTGCATTCTGGCCGATGACACGGTCGTGGAGAATGGATTCCAGTTTAAGCAGCCTTTCCGACTCTTCTTCTGCGATTTTTTGAAGCGGAATTCCCGTCATATTACTGATGACGATTTCAATATCCGCCTTCGTTACAGACTGCGACAAGCGCTCCTGATCTTTTTTCCAGTTGTCTTTTTTATCCTGAAGCTCCTGTTCCAGTTTTGACTGCTGATCTCTGTAGTTTGCAGCTTCTTCAAATTCCTGGCTTTGTACTGCTGCATCTTTTTCTTTTTTGACTGCTTCAAGCTTGCCTTCAAGCTCTTTTAAATCCGGCGGTGATGTGTAGCTTCTGAGGCGGACTTTTGACGAAGCCTCATCAATTAAATCGATGGCCTTATCCGGCAGGAATCTGTCCTGAACATAACGGTTACTCATATATACCGCTGCCTCAAGCGCCTCATCCGTAATATTAATTCTATGGTGGGCCTCATATTTATCACGGAGTCCCTTTAGAATACGGACTGCATCTTCTACATTCGGCTCTGCGACCTGTACGGGCTGGAAACGCCGTTCAAGTGCCGCATCTTTTTCAATATGCTTACGGTATTCTTCAAGTGTTGTCGCACCGATACACTGCAGTTCACCACGTGCCAGTGCGGGTTTTAAGATGTTTGATGCATCAATCGCACCTTCGGCACCGCCTGCACCGATTAAAGTATGAAGCTCGTCAATAAAGAGAACGACATTGCCTGCTTTATGGATTTCTTCCATCACTTTTTTCATACGTTCCTCAAATTCACCGCGGTACTTCGTACCGGCAACAACCGTACCCATATCCAGTGACATGACACGCTTGTCTTTTAACGTCTCAGGTACTTCATGTTTTACAATCGCCTGGGCGAGCCCTTCAGCAATTGCGGTTTTACCGACACCCGGCTCACCGATTAATACCGGGTTGTTTTTCGTCCGACGGCTTAAAACCTCTACCACCCGGGTGATTTCTTTGGAACGTCCGATAACAGGATCGAGTCTGTCTTCTCTTGCGATTTCAGTTAAATCTCTCGCCAGTGAATCCAGTGTCGGTGTATTGGTGTCTTTTTTCGCAGATTCTTTTGACTGGAAAGTATCCGGGTTGCCGAGCATCTTAATTACAGATGCACGTGCTTTTGTGATATTTAAATCCAGGTTCGCCAGCACACGCGCAGCAACTCCCTCACTTTCACGAATTAAGCCGAGAAGTAAATGTTCAGTGCCGACAAAGTTATGGTGAAGTTTACGTGCTTCATCCATGGACAGTTCAATCACTTTTTTTGCCCGCGGTGTGTAATGAATCGATGAAGTCGCTTCGTTGCCTTCACTGATTAAATTAAATACTTCATCCCGGACATTCTCATCCGTGATATTAAAGTTTGACAGCACTTTCGCGGCAATCCCTTCCTTTTCTTTCACAAGTCCGAGCAGCA
The DNA here is from genome assembly GCA_019359885.1 of Listronotus oregonensis. Classification (NCBI taxonomy): domain Eukaryota; kingdom Metazoa; phylum Arthropoda; class Insecta; order Coleoptera; family Curculionidae; genus Listronotus; species Listronotus oregonensis. The sequence goes on along the minus strand of JAHBCN010041676.1, from coordinate 25,362 downwards.
GATGTTCTGTGCCTATATTCGAGTGTTTTAAATTAATTGCCTCTTCCTGTGCGTAAGCAAGCACTTTTTGTGCACGCTCTGTCAATCGCCCAAATAACATATCTACATTCCTCCCAGTCGTTCTCTTAACAGCGCCGCTCTCTCTTCGTCGACCGCTTTCTCAAGAACCGTATATTCTTTATTCAAATCGTTAAGTCTTTTCTTAATAAATGCGGGTTGAATCAATTGTACCCATTCCTGAAATTTAAAATCAATATTTAAGAATCCTAAATCCATCCCGAGCTTTATATTGCTTAAATGCATCGCCGCTTCTTTAGATGTGAGCGTGTAGGCATATTTTAGTATACCGAGAGACCGGCTGACAGTATCTTTAGTCTGGAGCGGACGGTGCGCTGTCAGCTGACGGCGCATTTCCTGTTCTTCTTCAATAATCCGGTCTTTTAATTCTTCCAGATTATCGATGATTTCCGCTTCTGTCTGACCAAGTGTCAATTGATTGGACAGTTGATACACATGACCAAGCGGCATCGATCCCTCTCCATATATACCACGCAGTGCAAATCCGAAACGGTTTAAATTGCTCTGAAAACGATTGATTTGATTATTTAATGACAATGCCGGCAGATGAAGCATTACAGAAGCACGAAGCCCCGTACCGACGTTTGTCGGACATGCAGTCAAAAAGCCGTACTGTTCGTCAAACGCATAATTCAGGCTGCTTTCCAGCATATCATCAACTTTATCTGCTGTCTGATATAATTCGTGAAGCGGCGTTTCAGCCCCCATGACCTGAATTCGTAAATGATCTTCTTCATTCACCATAATTGATACGGATTCATCTTTATTAATGAAAGTTGAATAACCGTTTTTTATAAATAATGGACTGATTAAATGTTTTTCCACCATCAGCGCCTTATCTTCAAACGGCAGACCTTCAAGTGCCGTATTATTATAACCTTCTAAAACTCCTTTTAATCTGCCGTTCAGTTCTTCTGCATAATCCATCTCTGTCAGCCGGTTCGGAAACGGCAGGCCCTGAAGGTTTCTCGCAAGCCGTATTCTTGATGACATAACGATATCTGTCTCCGCCGCATTCAAAAGCCACGGACTTAAATGATTATTCATGCTGTCCACCTGCCGATTCAAGTGCTTTAATCTCATCCCGTACAATCACTGCTTCTTCAAATTCCTGGCGTTCAACCAGCCCGTCCAGTTTTTCTTTTAAGGTTTCAATTTGCTTTTTCACTTCCAGATGGGCCTTTGATTTCTTCGGTACTTTTCCGACATGGTGATTCTGATGCAGCTGAACACGGGTAATGATATCCGATGCTTCACTCATAAATTCCGTATAACAGTCCGGACATCCGAATTTACCGTTCTTAAGAATAGAATCCACAGTGGAAGCGCAGGTCCTGCACCGTTTCGCTTCTGTTTCCTCGCGACGCGTTTTTTCCTGTTGGGAAAGTGACTTTAACAGCTGATGAATATTAAATGACTCGTCGGAAAAACCTGAGTATTGATTCGAAAATGATTCATTCGCACACTGTTCACATAAAAATTGTTCTCGTTGATTAAATCCGCTGTTTTTACTGATGTGAATGGTCGCTTCCCGTTCACCGCATATTTCACACTTCATCCGAATCACTCCTCGCTGTATAAAATCACATCAATCACCCGGTTCAAAATATTCGCCCGGAGCTGATCTCTGTACGGTAGATCAATCAGCAGTGCTTCTCTTGTGATTGTCGTGTTAATAATTTTAGCTTCCCGCAGGGTTACTGCTTTATTTTCAAGCATGGACTGTATAATCCGTTCTGCGTTCTGCTGACTGACAGCAGGACCGATCAGTTGTTTTAAACGGGCAAGGTATTCCGCTTTTGAGTGGGTTTCCACCTTCGTTATACGGATGTAGCCGCCGCCGCCGCGTTTACTTTCAACAGTGTATCCATGCTCATTTGTAAACCGTGTTTTTATGACATAATTCAGCTGCGAAGGCACACAGTCAAATTTTTCTGCAATCTGTGCTCTTTTAATTTCAACACCTTCATCCGCTGACTGCCTAATCAATTCTTTTAAATACTCTTCGATAATATCTGATATATTCCTCATATCAACACCCCGTCTTTTGACCTTCTTTGACTAAAGTATAACGGTTATGGTATAGAATCGCAAATTGTATGTATTCGAAAACGATGGATATTATAATTGAATATAGTATCGCGTTTATTTAATTTTTCCTATATAATATTATTCGTAGCATATACATACATTCAGTCATATTTTCAGAATATTTCTTAGGGGGAAATTTATTATGATGAGTATCGTTATGGGGATAGTGGGAATATTATTCACTTTCTTTCTGGCCTGGATCGCAAGCAGCAATAGAAAACTCGCATTCAAAAAATGGAAGAACATTTTAATCCTTATCGTACTTCAGTTATTTTTTGCATTTATATTATTAAGTACTACAGGCGGACAAACATTTATCGCCTGGCTCGCTGCAGGTTTTGACCACCTCCTCGGCTTTGCACGTGAAGGCGGACAATTTGTTTTCGGTGACATTATGTCAATCACGACAGAATCCGGACAGCCGGGTGACCCGCTTGTCCTTGACGGGGGTGGAGATTACTTAAATGTATTCTTCTTCAATGTTTTGATCCCGATTATCTTTATCTCAGCAATCATCGGTATTCTTTCGTATACAAGAATTCTTCCGTGGATTATCCGCGGTATCGGGATTGTACTTAATAAAATTACAGGTATGCCGTACATTGAATCATACAACGGCGCTGCATCAATGATGCTTGGTCAGTCCGAAGTATTTATCTCATTAAAAAATGTACTGCCTAAAATGTCGACACAGCGTTTGTATACTCTCGCTGCCCAGGCAATGAGTTCCATCTCACTGTCTATCGTCGGCGCGTTCTTTACAATGCTTGAACCACAGTTCGTTATTATTGCGATTGTACTTAACTTGTTCGGTATCTACGTGATTGTGCACATCATTAACCCGTATGAAGAAGTAGTCACAGATAACGCATCAGAAATATCAACAAACCCTGAAGAAGGAAAATCGTTCTTCCAGGTCCTCGGCGACTACATCATCGACGGTGGTAAAGTGGTCCTTGTTGTTGCCGCAATGCTGATTGGTTTTATCGCATTAATCGGTCTGTTAAACAACTTATTCCTGCTGATTCCGGGATCAAGTCTCACATTCCAGGATATTCTCGGTTATATCTTTATGCCGATTGCATTCCTGATTGGTGTCCCTTGGGCGGAAGCACAGACTGCCGGAAGCTTAATGGCAACTAAACTCATCACGAATGAATTCGTTGCGATTATAGACTTCACAATGGTTGCGGACACATTGTCAGAAAAAACACAGGCAATGGTTTCTGTATTCCTGATTTCGTTTGCGAACTTCGGCAGTATCGGTATCATCGCAGGATCTGTTAAAGGCCTGCACAATGAATCAGGCGATAAAGTGGCGAAATTCGGTTTAAAACTCGTTTACGGTGCCTCTTTAGTATCCGTATTAACCGCAACAATCGTTGGTTTCTTCTATTAATTCAATATCTTAAAGCAGGCATCTCTGCCTGCTTTTTTATTTCATTCTGTCAATCACTGTATGGTAGCCTTCACTGCCGTAATCCAGACACCGCTTTACCCTGGAGACAGTGGCACTTGATGCACCGGTCTTCTCCTGTATTTTTGAATATGTCCAGCCTTCTTTGATTAGTTTTGCCACCTGGAACCGCTGCTTTAATGCCACCAGTTCATTTGATGTACATAAATCATCAAAAAACTGATAGCACTCTTCTTTTGATTCCAACTTTAAAATGCCATCAAATAAATCATCGAGTTCCTGTCCTCTTAATTTATCCACATGCATATGATCACTCCTTATTATGCTCTTTAATACTTTACCATATTAAAGCATTAAAGAAAAAGGGTTGCGTCTCACTGAATTATCTGATAATATCCTATTTATTAAATATTCTTCACTTCGCTAAAGTAGTAAAGGAGCAATGATATGTCAAATCCGCTTATTTTAAAAAAATTAACACTTGGACTAAACTACCTCGAATTACTGGATAAAGATCAATATACGCTTGTCGATATGAATATGATTGAACCCTTTTCAATCGAAGACAAGAATCATCATCCCACCAATATTATTTTTGAACGCTCGAGCCGGCTGTTTGCGGTTCGAAGCGACTGGACACGGACACTGTTAAACTACAACAATGCATTTCAATCTGATGTCAGAAAATACGGCTACTTCGGCCCGGTCATACGGGAACATGAAACATTTTATCAGGCAGGTGTCGAAATTTTTGAAGCAACTGCGCAAGATATCATTGACAGTCTTGTGATGCACCTTGATTTTGTCAAAGCGGCCGCAGAAGAAGAGATCACAACAATTGTCATTAATAATGATCAGCTGATTGATATGTTTATATCAAAATTCGACCTTGATGCAGATATTAAATCCCTGATTTATGATAAAGCTATTTCAGATATTAGAAAAATCACCGGAAGTGACCATCCACTCTATCAGATTATGGTCGCAACAGTCAGTAATCAGTTTGATCTCGTGAACGATATCTTCAAGGGAACGGACATTATGACATTCATCAACCATTTCAAGAGTGTTGTTGAAGATGACAATATTAAATTCATTCTGGACTTATCGTTCAGGTCCCCTCAGACCTATTATAACGGCGTATATTTCCAAGCCTTTTCAACACAGGATTCTCCTGTTCTGAGCGGCGGGGAATACAACAGCAATGCTTTCGGGATTGGATTAAACTTATCAGATGGAGGGCTTTTATGATTACAGTCGCACTCACGAAAGGCCGGTTGTTTAAAGATTTTATCAAGTATTTAAACACACACGGCTTAAAAAAATACATCTCTGTACTCGAAAATGATTCCCGTACACTCTATACCACAGTCGATAATGTGAAATTCATTTTTGCGAAAGGACCGGACGTCCCCACTTATGTTGAACAGGGTGTTGCGGATATCGGAATCGTCGGATCAGACATTCTTGCAGAAGATTCATTCAACGTCTTAAATGTTTCCCAGCTCCCGTTCGGAGACTGTCATTTTTCACTCGCAGGACCGCCGGAAGTTGAACGATTTAATGTTGTCGCATCAAAATACACCAATATTGCACAGGACTTCTTCAATAAAAAAAGTCAGCCGGTTAAACTGATTCATTTAAACGGTTCAGTCGAACTCGCCCCGCTTCTTAACATGGCGGACGGCATTGTGGATATTGTACAAACCGGCAGCACGCTCCGTGACAACGGTCTGATTGAACATGAAAAAATTATGGAGATTCATGCACGGCTCATCGCCAATAAACGCACGTTCTATACAAAAGAAGACGGCGTATATCAATTCCTAAAAGAAATCGGGGTGATTGAATGAACACTGATACACTTCTCAAAACACTGAATGAAAAGAAAAACAATACGAACATTGAAACGCTTCAAAATGTTATGACAATCATCCAGAATGTAAAAAAAAATGGGGATAAAGCACTGACAGAATATACACTGAATTTTGACCAGCAGAATATCGATGCTTTTAAAGTCTCTGAAAAGGTGCTGGATGACAGTTTAAATGCACTGTCAGGAAAAGAGCGAAAGGCAATCGCACAAATCACCGGACGGATTAAAGAATATCAGGAGAGTATTAAATACAAAGATATTGACGATGGTGAATTCAAATATGTCTACCGGCCGATTGAAAAAGCTGGCGTATATATTCCCGGCGGCACAGCACTGTATCCGTCAAGTGTTCTCATGACCGTTGTGCCGGCACTGATTGCCGGTGTGAAGGAAATTCATGTGGTCACACCGACATTCAACACAAACAATATGACCTTCGGCGCACTTCGTATTCTCGGTATAGACAATGTTTATACTGTCGGCGGCGCGCAGGCTGTTGCGGCACTCGCATACGGGACAGAGACGATTCCGAAAGTCGATAAAATTGTCGGTCCCGGCAACAAATATGTGGCACTCGCAAAAAAACTCGTCTTCGGTGATGTCGGCATTGATATGATTGCAGGACCGAGCGAAATCCTCCTTTACGTGGATGATTCCGCCGATCCGGAACATATTGCCTATGATATTTTTGCCCAGGCAGAGCATGATGCGAATGCACGGACCTTCCTGTTTTCAGAATCAGAAACCGTTATAGAAAATGTCCAGACAGAAATTGAACGCTTGATTGACTCACTTGAACGGAAAGAAATTGTGAAAACGTCCCTGAAAAATAACCACTACGCCGTCGTTGATGAAAGAGAGCACCTGATTAAAGCAGTCGATGAAATCGCACCGGAGCATGTATCTATCCAGCACCGGGATTCAAAAGAAATCATTGAAAATATCCGTTATGCCGGTGCTGTATTTGAAGGCGCGAGTTCACCTGAAGCTATTGGTGATTACGCTGCCGGACCGTCTCATGTACTGCCGACAGACGGCACCGGCCGTTTCAGTCATGGATTGAACGTCAATGACTTTTTGACAAGCCATGCAGTCATCAACCTAAAAAAAGACACATTTAATGATATTGTAGAAGATGCGAAACTGCTTGCTGATAAAGAAGGCTTATATGCCCATTACGAATCACTGAATATAAGAACGGAGTGAAGACATGATTGTTATGGACCGGAACACCTGCCCGATTTCACCATTAAGCAATGAAGAAATATTCACGGCAGTCAAAAATACTGAAGTCAATCTATACCCGGATACAGAGCATCAGCGCTTTATTGACTTATATGCTGAACGTTACGGGATAGATGCTTCCAAAATTGAAGTGGCGAACGGGTCGGATGAGTGGATACAGAAAATCATTATGACTCTCGGCATAAACGGCGTCATGTCATTAAGTCCGGATTTTAATATGTACCGGATTTATGCCAATCAATCCGGTATCCGTTTTCACTCTTTCGAATCAAACCCGGATTATTCATTTGATTTTGATAAAGTGACTGAAGCAGTCAGACGCATCAAACCGTCTGTATTCTTTATCTCAAACCCGCATAATCCGACAGGCGTCAGTTTCCAGGAAGATATACTCGACAATCTGGCAAAAGTTCTCAGTGAATGGAACGGATATCTTGTTGTCGATGAGGCATATGCTGAATTTGCACCGGGAACATATTCTGTAAAAAGAGAAAATACTCTCATTATCCGTACCATGAGCAAAATGTACGGGATTGCGGGACTCAGAATCGGTGTCTTAATCGCAGAGGGGAAAACCTTCGATGCGGTGACCCGTATCAACCATCCCTATCCAGTTAACAGTCTATCGTTAAATCTCGGTATCTGCCTTCTCGAAAACAAAGAGAACTTAAACCGGATGATAGAATATCAGACAGAAAGTAAACAGCTACTGACCGATGCATTAAATATGGCATCGGAGTATATTGAGATTAAGCCATCCAGTACGAATTTTATTTTTACTTACGGCCCGCGTGCTGTAAGCCTTGCCCATTACTTAAAATCGAACGGATTTTCTGCACGGATTTATGATGAAAAAAATATGGGTGATGTCGTCCGGTATTCCATCATTAAAACGGATGACTATCCTGAATTTAAACAACTTATTAAAGATTGGACTGAATCCATTTGATTACTAAATCGAGAGATACACTGGAAACACGCTTAAAGATATCCGCTTCTCTGGACAAACCTTTTAAAGAATCAAAAATTAATACAGGTGTTGGATTTTTCGACCACATGCTGACGCTTTTGTCTTTCCATTCCGAAATTTATGTTGAAATTGAGGCCGACGGTGATCTTCATGTCGATGACCATCATACTGTTGAAGACACCGGTATTTTAATTGGTCAGATTATCCGGGACATCTACACTGAAAAGAAAAGCTATAAACGCTACGGTTCGTTTTATATTCCAATGGATGAATCACTGGCACGCGTGGTGCTTGACCTATCCGGCCGGCCGCATTTGAATTTCAATGCAGTCTTCAGTAAAGAAAAGGTCGGTACATTCGATACTGAACTGACCGAGGAATTCTTTAACGCGGTCGCAATGAACAGCCGTATGACACTTCATGTTGACCTCTTAAAAGGCGGTAATACCCATCATGAAATTGAAGGGATTTTTAAAGCATTCGCAAGAAGTTTAAAAGAAGCACTCGGGTCTTCTGATTCCGGTATCCCGTCTTCCAAAGGAGTGATTGAATGATCGGCATTATCGATTATAAACTCGGCAACACCGGTAATTTAATTAACGCCCTGCATACACTCGGATATGAGGCAGTGGTCACAAGAGATAAAGATATTCTCGATCAGTGCAGCACAGTTATACTCCCCGGTGTCGGTCATTTCAAAGAGGCCATGAATAATATTAATGCACTCGGACTTTCCGATACACTGACATCCATCAGTAAGGAGAAGCCGCTGATCGGTATCTGTCTCGGCATGCAGCTGCTTTTTGAAGACAGTGAAGAAGGAAATGTTGAAGGTCTCGGGCTCTTAGAAGGCTCAATCAGAAAGATAAAAACACCGCATCCAATCCCCCACCTCGGCTGGAACACACTAAAAAGTGATGTGCAGTCCCTTGACGGGAAAGATGTCTATTTCGTCCACAGCTATCAGCTGGTCGATTCACCGGATGTGATTGCGGTCACAGATTACGGTGTGACGGTTCCCGGCATTGTACAGAAAGACAATATTACCGGCATTCAGTTCCACCCGGAAAAATCCGGAGAAGTTGGACTTAAGATTCTAAATGATGCATTGAAAGGACACTTTTAATATGAAAATCATACCTGCCATTGATTTAATAGACGGACAAAATGTCCGGTTGACACAAGGTGACTACAATAAGAAATCTTCCATGAAACGCACACCTGAAGAAGCAATCCAATTCTATTCCGGATTTCAGTCTGTCGGACGCATCCATGTAGTGGATTTAATGGGCGCCTTAAAACAGGAATCTCTCGAAAACACTTTGATTTCAAGTTTAAAAGCACAGACCGACCTGCCCCTCCAGATCGGCGGCGGCCTCCGTGATGCCGAAAGTATCAAAACATATTATGATGCAGGAATTGATTTCTTTATCCTCGGCACAAGAGCTGTCATGGATATCCCGTGGCTTAAAGAAATGACTCAGGAATACCCGGGCAGAATTTTTGTCGGCATTGATGCGAAAGAAAGTGATATTTATATTAACGGCTGGACAGAGAACAGCGGCATCACTATTGAGGATTACTTAAAGGAAATTAACGATTTGAACCTTGCCGGTATTATCTATACTGATATTAATAAAGACGGTATGGGCGAAGGACCGAATTTTGAATACACCGCAAAAATCAACAATCTGACACCGCATAAAGTCATCGCATCCGGCGGTGTCAGAAATAAAGAAGATCTCGACACATTGTCTTCCCTCGGTATTAAAGAGGCGATTGTCGGCAAGGCCAGTCATAATGATACATTCTGGGAGGGGATTAAATGATTAAAAAAAGAATCATACCGTGTCTCGATGTCAAAGAAGGACGTGTCGTTAAAGGTATCAACTTCATCGGCTTAAGAGATGTCGGCGACCCGGTGGCACTTGCGAAACGATACAACATTGAAGGTGCCGATGAGCTCGTATTTCTCGATATTTCCAAAACCGAAGAAGGCCATGACTTAATGATTGATGTGATCGAGAGAACCGCAAAAGAACTCTATATTCCGCTCACTATCGGCGGCGGTATCCGGTCTCTCGGTGATATTAAGCGGCTGCTCGATGCCGGTGCGGATAAAATCAGCATCAATTCCGCCGCTATCAACCGTCCTGAACTGATTCATGAAGCCAGTGAACGCTTCGGTACACAATGTATTACCGTTGCGGTGGATGTAAAATATAATTCCGAAGAGGATATCTACTATATTCACACACACGGTGGTAAAAAAGCAACGGAGATTGAAGCATTCGGATGGATTCAGGAATGTGAACAGCTCGGTGCCGGTGAACTTTTAATTACCAGTATGGACCATGATGGTGTGAAAGAAGGCTTTGACATCCCTTTCCTGAAAAAAGCAAAGACACTTGTTAACATCCCGATTATCGCTTCTGGCGGTGCAGGAAGTATCGAACATTTCACAGATCTGTTTGATGAGACGGATGTTTCAGCGGGACTTGCCGCCTCCATCTTCCATAACCAGGAAATTCCGATTGTATCGTTGAAACAGAAACTTAAACAGGCAGATATCGAGGTGAGACTGTAATGAAACCGGACTTTAATAAATTAGACGGCCTGCTTTCTGTCATTCTTCAGGATGTAAACACCGGACAGGTGCTGATGAACGGTTATATGAATGAAGAAGCCTACAACAAAACGATTGAAGACGATGTAGTATGGTTTTATTCCCGTTCAAAATCCCGTCTGTGGAAAAAAGGAGAATCAAGCGGTCATGTCCAGGCAGTTCAATCCATGAGGCTCGACTGTGATCAGGATGCACTTCTGATTGAAGTGGCACCCAAAGGACCAACCTGCCATCTCGGCACACAAAGCTGTTTCGGAGATGACGATTTCAACCTGCAGATACTTGAAAAGACGATTCAGGATAAAATCAAACATCCAAAAGAAGGCTCATACACTAAGTATCTGATGGATGAGGGTATTGATAAAATTCTCAAAAAATGCGGCGAAGAAATGACTGAAGTTGTGATTGGCGCAAAAAACAAGGATAAAGAAGAAACTGTGAACGAGACGAGCGACCTCCTCTATCACCTCCTTGTCATGTTGAACCATGAAGGGATTACTTTAAAGGATGTCGAAGATAAACTGCATGAAAGACACGGTAAAACGCAAAGAATCAGCCGGCGCAGTGATATTGATAAATGGTAAAAAAACAGGTGACCTCGGTTCACCTGTTTTTTTATATCTTATATGAGATTAATATCTTTTCTCTGTTCCGCCGACACTTTCCACGCAGTGTAAATCGTCGCGATAAGTACAACCACCATTCCTGCATACACCCAGATGATACTGCCGATCATACCGGCCTGATACATTGCTGCCGTTAAATTCGCCAGTGCATGGAGAATAATCGCTAAAATATACAGCCACCACTTCCCTTTTCTCATCACTGCCTGAAACACAATGACGGATAAGGCGATATGAAGTACAATTGCCAGCACCCGTTCAAAAATCGATACACCGTACATATAAGCCGGTGTATGAACGAGGCTCTCCGCAATGCCTCCCGGCAGAGCATCCGGAAGACTTGTTCCTGAATTCAGCATCACCGCAAATATCAATGTGCTTAACATACCGAGTGTCACAATGAGGACTGCTTCAACGCCCCCGTGGCCGATACCGTAACTGACGGCAGAGCTTGTAGTATGATACTTCCGTTTCATCAATAAAAATGCAACAAGCCGGCCGGTCTCCTCAAAAATACCTGCTGCCAGTATCCCGTACAGGACATACAGCCATGGTGCAGATGACACAAGATCAATAGAACCGTCAGCTCCCGGTCTTAAAACAAGTAAATGACTAATCTGCTCCAGTACCTGCACAAAAATAATAAATACAGCAGCACCGACAATCATCGGTATCCACTGAATTCTAAACCATTTTCTTAAAACCAATATGAATATAAACGGCAGAAGCAGCGCAATAATTCCTGCCGTCCCCATCATTATCATTGATGTATTTGATACCATTCAATCGACTCCTTCTTATGTATTCAACCGGATGATGACAATCATTGCACCCATCAGAATCACACTGATACCAGCGAAAAAAATTAAAAGCGGCATGAACCGAACCCGCTTTGGTTTCATGATTCCGCCCAGTTGAAGGATCGTCAGCATTCCGGATACTAAAAAGCCGACAATTGCTGCACACAATAATATATACATCACTAAATAAATCACTTCCATCCAATCACTTCCCAACTCTCTCTTAAATATTATTATACTATGAAAGTAGCTTTCATTTGTATTTCCTTAAAAAATGGTATAAAAATAATATAAGACTTTTTTAAGGAGTATTTTAATATGTCAAAATATCCTGTTCACAGCGATTTTAAGCCGCTTCAAAAGAAGAAACCGCTGTTTCTTCCCATGTTGTTTTCATTATCCAATAAGCGATCCAAAAAATATATTTCAAAAATGGACCTCCCTGATAATGTTAATATCACGCCGGTAAATGTTCCCGGATTTAACGGACAGAGCACACCGGTTAAGATTTATTCACCCAAGCATTCGAATCCCGACACGGCACTGATTTACTTTCACGGCGGCAGCTTTGCATATAAAGAAGCACCTTATCAGATTAATCTCTATATCGACTATGCCGTTAAAACACCATGTAAAGTAATTACAGTCGACTACAGCCTGATTCCGGATCATCCATACCCCGCGGCGCTTTTTGATTGTTATGAAGCTGTTAAATGGACGGTGCAGCATGCCGGCACACTCGGGATTGACTCAGAAAAAATCGCAGTCGGCGGAGATGACTCAGGCGCTGCACTCGCTGCAGGTGTCACATTACTCGCAAGAGACAGGGAAGAATTCAAGATTGGTTTCCAAATGCTGATTCATCCGGTAACCAGCATGAAGATGACCACACCGTCTATGAAGACCTATCGTGATACGCCAATGTGGCATTCAGGGCTCAACCAGAAAATGTGGCAGTTATATCTGAAAAATACTGATGATACAGCCTATGCCTCCCCGCTTGATGTTACACGGCATGATCATCTTCCGGATGCATATATCGAAACAGCCGAATTCGACTGTCTGAGAGACGAAGGCATCGCATATGCATCCGTTCTTGAACGGACCGGTATTAAAGTCGAACTGAATGAAACCAAAGGCACCGTCCACAATTTTGATGTGATTGAAGACAGTGAGATTACCATTGAACATAAAAACAGGAGAATTAAAGCCCTCCAGCAGTACTTTAACCACCGGTAAGTGTTTTTCTTACTCCTGATTTATGTTATGCTTTAAACAATCAAATATTTAACGTGTTTTCTAGGGTTCCGCACATCGTGGTCTGGTCCGAGAGAAAACCCGCGGGATATCCGCGACACGGAAGGATAAAAGCCTGGGAGATTTTAAAAAATCTTCCGGGCTTTTTTTATTTAGGAGGCTATTATGAACTGGATTAAAATTATTATTGCGGCAGTCTTTGAAGTCGCATGGGTGATTGGTATCACACATTCTGAGAACTGGTGGCAGTGGGCACTGACTGTCGTCGCAATTTACGTCAGCTTTTATCTTTTAATTAATGCATCAATGGCACTGCCGGTCGGGACGTCCTACGCAGTATTTGTCGGACTCGGTGCGACGGGTGTTGCATTGTCGGACTTTATGCTTTTTGACGCCCCTTACAGTACTGGAAAAATCATTCTGATTGCACTGCTTTTGTTAAGTGTGATCGGTCTGAAACTGGTTACCCGTTCAGGTGAGCCGAAAGGAGTGGAATAATATGGCCTGGTTTATTTTAATATGTGCAGGAATTTTTGAAATGCTCGGTGTCAATGCCATCAACGTATTTACACATAAACGGACCACGCCGGCACTCGTCGGTATATTTTTCTTCTTCGCAATCAGTTTTATCTGTTTGTCCATTGCCATGCGGGAAATTAATATGAGTACGGCCTATGCCATATGGACCGGCATTGGTGCTGCCGGCGGCGCACTGCTCGGCATGATTTATTATAAAGAACCTAAAAATGCGGCCCGCCTGTTTTTCATTGCGATGATTATCGGCTGCGCTGTCGGTTTAAAACTATTGAGTTAATATCTGTACTTCACAACTTTCTGAAGGTACAGTACACTGAGAATAATACTGTGTAACGGATGTGACTTATGGATCAATATAAACAAGAGTACGAAGCACTGATGAATCACTTAGATGAAACGAATTATTCTCATTTTAAGTCTTTGGAATCGGAACTGGACACACGCTTTTCCAATAAAGATGAAAAATGGAGCGTCCTTCACGATATGATCATGCAGTTATATAAATCACGAGGAAAGACTTTCCACGCTTTATTCGGTGATGAGCCTGTGAAGCATGCAGTAAAGGTCAGTAACAGCGTCCGTAAAAAAGGTGTGAACTACTGGAAAACTGTCGTATTAATGAATATATACTTTATCTTTTTCTTTCTAATCGTCGTGGTGGTATCCGGAAATATCATTGTTTCCTCACTTCTTGTTCTGCCGTTATTACTCAGCTTTATTATGGTACCATTTTTAAATCACGGGATAAAAGAACAGGGCGTGAAAAAAACAACCGCTCAGAAAATCAGTACCATACTTTTCCTGTCACTGTTTATCCTTGTACAGGGGATTATATTATTTTCCTTCCACGACAGTTTAAGTACGTTTTCTTTAATAAATTTAGATAACAGTCTGTTAAACATGTTCTCAATCGTTATTTTCAGTCTGCTGACTCTCACAAGCCTTGTATTCATTGTGACATCCGAGGATATTTACAGCAGAATATTGTTCTTATCCATCGGCATCTACACATTTTCCTGGGTATCGAACCAGCTTAATATCTGGCCGTCATTTACGCACTTTATGCTGACATACGGTATGTTTATCATTCTGCCTGTGGTGATATTGACTCAATTTTTCCGCGCAAAACGTGAGAATAAAACATCCTGACACGCCTAAGTATTTCTTTACTTTGTCATTATTTTCACAAAAATTAAGTGTACAGTTTTGTTATAATTGAGGCAACTAATTATGCGTAAGGACGATGTATATGGACAAAGCCCACCTGAATCGGTTAATTATTAACTTCGCTGTTTTCATCATTACATTCACAGTCATTTACGGCATATCTCTTTATGCACTGAATGAATGGATCAGCAATATTAATGTTGCGATGTTTCTGCACCTCTTAAATGTCGCAGTGATGTTTATCCTCTCTCTAATCATCACAAAATATTTAAGCCGTTTGATCACAAAGGCGAAATAACATCAATACCCTAAACACCTGAAGCAGAAGTTTCAGGTGTTTTTGTATTATATACCGGAAACAATTGTCTGAATAATTAAATTTGTGTATAGTAAAGTAAAAACAGGAGGCGTTCGAATTTGGTCAGTATATATGAACTTAAACCGAAATTCCAAAAACTTCTGATGCCCGTTGTCGAACGTTTACACCGCTTCAACGTAACACCGAACCAAGTCACTGTATTCACATGTATATTATCTGTCCTTTTAGGTATACTTTTTTATTTCAATCATACTTCCATATGGATTTATGCAGTCATTCCTGTCTTTATGTTTATTCGTATGGCTTTAAATGCTATTGACGGGGTGCTCGCAAACACCTACAGATTAAAAACGAATCTCGGCAAATATTTAAACGAACTGACAGATGTCATTAGTGATGCCGCATTGTTTATACCGTTCATTCTGGTACTCGGCCGTTTTGATATAACCGTTGTCTTATTTGTCATACTTTCCATCATCAGTGAAATGGCCGGTATTCTCGGTGAAACAATCCGCGGCGAAAGAAGATATGACGGTCCGATGGGAAAAAGTGACCGTGCTTTCATTATCGGTGTTGTGAGTGTACTGCTACTTTTCAACCTGCCGGTACATGATTATTTATGGCTCGTGTTTCTAGGGGCTTCATTATTAATCTGCATGAACATATATAATCGAATTAAAAATGGCTTGGAGGGGATTCAATGAATTTTAACCTGATTACAGACGAAGTGCTTTATGTCCTGCTCGGTATTATCGCCGTACTTGTCGTTTCAACAGTTATTACCCGCATAGTAAAACGAAAGAACCCGTCGCCTGCGGTTAATGAAGTGATGCTTCGTATTCGGTCATGGTGGGTGATGTTCATCATCTTCACTGTTGCGCTTGTGATTCACTCCACTATTTCCTTAATCTTTATGGCACTGCTCTGTTTCCTGGCGTTAAAAGAATATTTTTCACTGATTCCTTTCAACCGGTCCCACCGTCTGGTGTTGTTCTGGGCATATATGACCATACCGATTCAATTCCTCTTGATTTATTTAGGATGGTACGGCATGTTCATCGTCTTTATCCCGGTATACATGTTTCTTCTGATTCCCATTCAAGCGATTATTGTCGGGGAAACTAAAAATTTCCTGCACTCCATTGCGTCGGTTCAGTGGGGTGTCATGCTGATGGTATTCGGCCTGTCCCACCTCGCTTTTCTTCTTGTTCTGCCCGGACAGGAAAACAGCGTCATCGGTGCGGGTCTTGTGTTATTCCTGGTCGTACTGACCCAGGCAAACGATGTTGCCCAGTTTATCTGGGGAAAAATGCTCGGCAGACATAAAATCTTACCGAAAGTCTCACCGAATAAAACATGGGAAGGATTCATCGGCGGTGTATTCACAACAACACTGCTTGCGGTACTTCTTGCACCATTAATTACACCGTTCAGTCTGACCGCAAGCATTATCGCAGGACTTTATATTGGACTCACAGGATTTATCGGCGATGTGAATATTTCCGCCCTGAAACGTGATTTAAATATTAAAGATACTTCTGCGATTATTCCCGGCCACGGCGGCATACTCGACAGAGTTGATTCACTCACATATACAGCGCCGCTGTTTTTCCACTTTACGCGGTACTTTTACTTTTAAGAGGTGATAAAGATGCGGAACTTTTTGTTTTCAATACTCGTCCGGCCTGCGGTACTGTTTATACTCGGGGTGAATATCCGAAACCGGGAACGCCTCCCGTCAGACGGCCCCTGTGTCATTATCGCAAATCACAACAGCCATTTAGACACGCTCGTATTAATGTCTTTATTTCACGGAAAAAGTTTCAGTAAAGTCAGACCGGTCGCAGCAGGTGATTACTTTATGAAAAATAAATATCTTTCCTTTTTTTCCACCCGGGTGATGAATATTATCCCGATTGAACGAAAAATGACAAAAGACTTCAGAGGTATGTTTCAGCCGATTTTAGAATCACTGGATGATGACGGTATTATCATTCTCTTTCCTGAAGGATCCAGAGGAGAAGCTGAGCAGCTCAGCAGGTATAAGAGCGGTGTATACTACCTCATGCGGGAACGGCCGGATGTAAATATTATCCCGGTATTTCTACACGGTCTCGGAAAAGCACTGCCGAAGGGTTCTTTTGTCTTTGTTCCCTTCTTTGTCGATATATTTATCGGTACGCCGTTTAAATTCATTGATGACAGAAAAACTTTTATGGATACTTTAAACAGTCGGATGGACAACCTGCAGAAAGCAGGCGGCTTTAGAGAATGGTAATCAGCCTATTTGCAAGTCTTCAAAAAATCCTTCCTGATCTTATCGATCAGGAAGGATTTTTGTCTATTCTATCAAATTGCTTTTTGCATTTTTCTTATAGATTTTGTGAATAATCGGTGATATTTTTGGTCTGAGCGTATAACCGAATATCAGGAATACCACAGGGAAAATGAGTAAATATAGTGTCTTCTCTATTACAACAGACCATATAATGCCCCCTGTTGCCTCTCTTAATATATCAATCGCATACGTAAACGGCAGGAATGGATGGATATTCTGGAAGAATTCCGGCAGTACTTCAACCGGGAATGTCCCGCCGCCGCCGGACAGCTGAATAATCATGAATACCATCACCATTGCTTTTCCAACATTATCAAATAAGGAAACCAGTGTGTAGATGATGATATTGAATATTATTCCTATTAATACCGTAAACAATACAAACCACCACGGATGTGCCACATAAGCACCGATGATGAATATATTTCCGAGTGAAACAATGAGCGCCTGTATGACACTGAGCATCAGAAACAGCATCATTCTTCCAAGATAAATCTGGCGGATAGAGTAGCCTTTTTCTGCATCTTCATTTTTCAGATTCGTGGTTAACAGGTTACCCATCAACAATCCACCGACCCATAATGCAAGCGCAGTATAAAACGGTCCGCTCGCTGAACCGTAATTCGGTATCGGAAAAAGTTTTTCTTCATTCAGACTCACCGGTCTTGAGAAATATTCTGCACTTTCGTCCAGGTCATTTCTAAGAGCTGAAATCAGTTCATTTATCATGTCATTTTCTTCTATTTCATGGACTTTTTCATAGGCATCTATAATATTCTGACGATATTCCGGCCAGTCATTACGGACAAATTCTGCCGCTGTGTTAATTTCATCCAAAGCCCCCGGCAGATTATCCTGAATCTTCTGGTCCATATTATTATATGTTTCAAGGAGTCCGTCCATATCATTTTCTACAAAATTCGCAAGATTTCCAAGTTCCGACTGAATAGACGGCAGATCATTCTGCATAAATGTATTCGCCGTGCCTACAGCATTCTGAAACTGCGGAAAGTAATATTCAACAGTATTTATTGTACTTGAAAACTGCTGCTCATAATACGGCAGCTGTTCATTCGCAGCTGAAAGATACCCCTGCATTGTTGACGTCACATTCTGTGCAGTGGATAAATAACTGCCGACTGTACTCGTGTAGCCGAGTGCGGTTTCGAGTTTATTATCTGCTTCAGAAAGCTGTGTTTCAAGTGTCGCAAAGCCTTCGGAAATAAACGGATCCAGTGTATTGTTGGTGAAGTCCTGAATCGCTTCAAGATCTTCTACCGCAGAGTCTCTGACGTCTGCCACGCTTTCCAGTGTAATATCATTTTCATCTAAATAACCTCTGACTTCATTCAGACTGTCAATATGACCATCAATTGTACTGATGATACCGTCAAACTCATCGCTTGATGTAAATTCTTCAATTTCATTTAACATCTCCTGGATATTTTCAAGTGTTTTGACTGTCTCTTCAATACTTTCCCGTATGGATTCAATGCCTTCCTGTCCGTCTGACTCGGTTTCCGGATTATCAAGCATAGCGATAAACTGCGGCAGCATATTGATATTATGTTCAATCACATCAATATTGTGATTCAGCGCATTGTTGATTTCTTCAAAAACCTGCGATGTATTATCAATCAGCCGACTCATTTCTTCATCAATAGCTTCTTCCGCTGAGGCATCACTTTCGCCCTCAGAATCATTTTCACCGGCTTCTTCTTCAGTACTTTCCGCTTCATCTGTTTCAGCAGATGATTCCGCGTCACTGTCTTCAGATGCCTCTGCCTGACTCCAGTCCGTATTTTCGTTCTCATTCTTCACATTTTCAACGGCTGTTCTGAAATCATTCAGGACAGCATCCAGTTCAGGCGAACCGACTGTTTCCGACGGTGCCGGCGGCTGAGTATCTTCTGCCTCTGTGTCTGCCTCAGACCCTTCGCCAGGCTCATCTTCCGAACCTTCTTCCGAGTTATTCTCCTCAGGTTCCTGACTGTCTGATGCTTCCGATGATGAGCCGTCGTTTGATTCACCTGAAGCCGCTTCATCATCCGGAGCATCTGTTCCATCTCCGCCTTCTGAAGCCGGCAGATTGTTCAGTACATCGAGTACGGTATTTCCGGCACCGATGGCTGAATCAAGCGTGCTGTTCAAATCACTCGTCGAAGGGATTGAACCCCCGACATCATTCTTGAGGCCGGACAGTCTGTTCTGTGCATCCTGAACACTGTTAGTCACCGCATTCACTTCAGAAGCATCAATATTTGATACGTCCGGCAGTCCGTTAATAATGTTTAACGCAGAATCTACTTCACTGTTTACTCTGCTTTCAATATCCGAAAGAATGACTCCGGCATCATCCGCTGTGTCTGAAATATCATCCAGCTGATTCTGATAACCTTCAATGGTCTGTGTAATCGTCGGAATCTGATTCTGAATATCATTAATCATTCCTTCAGCATTCACACTTAAATCATATGCATCCGAAATTCCCTGGTTAATTGCCGGAAAATAATTTTGGAGTGCGCTGACCTGATTAATCGAACCTTCAATACCCGGCATGGCATTGTTTAAATCGAGGATTAACTGCGAAGCTCTGTCGACTTCCCCCATGTAGGACTGTGCGGTCAGTACCTGACTGCCTGCCTCACGCACCTGTCCCTCATACTGCCCGATTTCATGAATCCGATTGGCATAGCCTTCAATCGTATCACTGTTATTATCCATTTCAACAATCATATCCGCCGCTTCATCTATATCATCCAGACTGTTATAGAGACTGTATACAGCATCCTTAATTTCAACCATCTGCGGTAGACTATTTTCAAGTTCGAGACCCACTTTGTCAAATTCCTGGAATAATGCAGACGAAGTCGCCTGAACAAACTCATCATTAATCGTTTCAGTAATCTGGGTTGCACCTGTGTCTGTCATTTTCGGTGCAATTGCGTTAATTTTCTCATTCACCAGATATGTAACTTCTGCGACTTTGGGTTCACGATTATTTATAATGCTCACTGTTTCTTCTGAAAATGATTCAGGTATATAGAGCGACGCAAAATATTCACCTTTATACACTTTGTCGTCTGCAGATGCTCTATCATCCTCAAACTCCCAGCCAAGTGAGTCATTTTCCTTCAGCTGCTCTACAAGCTGGTCGCCGATATTCACTTCCTCACCCTGAACCTCAGCGCCAACATCATCACTGACAACCGCAATTTTCACACCACTTGTATTGGAGTACGGATCCCACATTGCGCTGATATTAAACCACGCATAAAAAGAAGGCAGTACCGCAAGACCCACCATTAAAACCAGCACACTCGGTGCCCGGGCGATATTTTTCATATCCTGAATAAAAATCTGCATCACATTTTTCATATTAATTCACCTTAATTTATCACTTTCATATTACACTACATTTGACACTCTATCACTGTCATCTGTTAATAGACAAGTAAATTGTTACACAACTTCAACATTATAAACGATTCTCTGTAGAATTTATATGAAATTCATAAAATATCAACTAACTGTCACATAATTGTATAGATAGTAAATATAATTAGAATATTCTATGTATTTCGCAAAATAAAAAAGACGCTCTCATTACGAGAAACGTCTGATGAATCTATACTTTAATACTGTCTTTGACCATGTTAATAAAATAACGATGAAATACATTTGAATCTGTCAGCTCCGGGTGAAATGATATGCCCAGGTATTTATCATCTTTAACCGCTACCATTCTGCCTTCTGTTTCCGACAAAACCTCTACATTATTGCCGACTGTTTTAATATGCGGGGCACGTATAAATACCGCCGTTGCAGTTTCATCAATGCCAGAGACTTCAAGCTCTTTTTCAAAACTGTCAATCTGCCTGCCGAATGAGTTTCTTTCAACCTCAATATCAAGCTTACCCAGATGTTCATTCCCTAATAAAATGAGCCCGGCACATGTACCGAACATCGGCAGGGGGCTTTTTTTTAGTACATCTGTAAAACCGTAACAATCCATCAGGCGGCGCATGGCCGTTGATTCACCGCCTGGAAGTATTAAAGCATCAACCTCTGAAAGTTCACTGATTTTTTTAACAGGCACACCCGTTTCGCCGCAGGCCTCAATCATATGGATGTGCTCTCTGACCGCCCCCTGAAGAGCAAGGACACCGATTTTCATTACCATCCGCGCTCCTGCATTCTCTCTTCAAGTGACAGTTGTCTGATATCCAGTCCGGTCATGGCAGTACCGAGCTCTTTCGCAAGCTTACCGATTAATTCATAATCCTGATAGTGCGTCGTTGCTTCAACAATTGCACGCGCAAATTTCTCAGGATTTTCCGACTTGAATACACCGGATCCGACAAACACCCCGTCTGCACCGAGTTCCATCATCAGTGCCGCATCCTGTGGTGTCGCGACACCGCCTGCCGCAAAGTTCACAACAGGAAGTTTACCGGCTGCTTTGATTTCTTTTAGTACTTCATATGGTGCGCCGAGCTCTTTGGCAAGCGTCATGACTTCATCATTCCGCATTGCTTTCAGTTGATTCACCTGCTGGTTTACTTTCCTCATGTGACGGACCGCTTCTACAATATTCCCGGTACCCGGCTCACCTTTTGTACGAAGCATCGCAGACCCTTCACCGATTCTGCGGGCAGCTTCTCCAAGATCCCTGCAGCCGCAGACAAACGGTACAGTATATTCATCTTTCAGCAGATGAAATTCTTCATCTGCAGGTGTTAACACTTCAGATTCATCAATATAGTCGACACCCATAGACTCCAGCACCCGTGCTTCTGTAATATGCCCAATCCGGCACTTAGCCATTACAGGAATAGATACCGCATTCATTACTGCCTCTACAATTTCCGGGTCACAGGCACGTGCCACACCGCCTGCGGCACGAATATCCGACGGCACCCTTTCCAAAGCCATGACCGCAACTGCGCCGGCCGCTTCAGCCACCTTGGCCTGTTCAGCGTTTACGACATCCATAATGACGCCGCCCTTCTGCATTTCAGCCATTCCACGTTTCACTCGATCTGTTCCAAATTTTGACACTTTCATCCCTCTTTCAATATGTAATATCGATAGTGTAAAATAGAAACTGATATGCTTAAAGTATCAGTTTAAATATAATTTAAGGGGTCAGATGATGTTTTTAAATCTCGATAAGCATACTAAAGAACCATTATACGAGCAGGTCTATAGAAAAATTAAAGAAAACATTCTTGAAGGGCATCTTGAAAGCCGGGAAAAGCTGCCCAGTAAACGCCAGTTAAAAGCAGATCTTTCTGTCAGTATGACGACTGTGGAAAAAGCATACGGGCAATTGATCGACGAGGACCTGATTTACAGCAGGGAAAAGAGCGGGTATTTTGTCAGTACACTTGACACCCTGCACGTTACCGGCCGGCCTGCACCAAATATCATAAAAACAGAAAAAAAGACCTATGCACTCCCGCTCGGTTCTATTGACACATCCATCGTTCAAAATGACATCATTAAACAGATTTCAAAAGAAGTCTTTATGGATGAAACTCTCTTAAACCAGGGCCGGAACAGCGGTGAACCGGCGCTTAAATCTGCCATTTTAGATTATTTACACATCAACCGCGGCGTAAATGCTTCACTGGATCAGGTATTTATCGGGCCGTCGACGGAATACCTCCTGGATCAGGTCCTATTCTTACTGAATCATCCGGGTATTACCATTGAGGACCCGGGTTATCCAATGATTAAAAATGTACTGAACAGGCTGAACCTGCCATACGATATTGCCGGTGTCGAGCACGACGGGATTGATGTTACCCGGGTTCAGGCATTGAACAACACAGTCGTTCATGTCACCCCTTCCCATCAGTTTCCCGGCGGAACTGTCCTTTCCTTAAGAAAAAGGATACAGCTGTTGAATCATGCTGCAGTCAATCACAGCTATATCATTGAGGATGACTATGACAGTGAATTCAGATATACAGGAAAGCCGCTCTCATCACTCCAGGGTCTTGATCAGAGCAACAGAGCCATTTACATGAATACGTTCTCAAAATCGGTTTATCCGTCTCTGAGACTTGCGGTTATGGTGCTTCCTGAAGCACTCGCAGAAAAATATTATGCATCAGATTTATCCTGTAATGTCTCGAGACATATGCAGCATATTGTGGCGCGTTTTATTGAGGGGCGCTACCTTGAACGTCATGTGAACCGGATGCGGAAAATCTATGGTGAAAAAATGAAAGATATCACCGAATGGCTGAAACATCACTATCCGGAGGTGATGATTCAAGGGGCCCATACCGGCATGCACTTCATCATAAAAATTCCCGGATATGATATTACAGAACATGCTCAAAGACATACTTTACTTTCCCTGAATCAATATGCCGTGCAGAATACGTTTAAAGACAGCATTATTGTCGGAACCGGGGAAAATACCTTGGAAGAAACCACACATATACTGGGCATCTTCCTAGATGATGTTCTGAAAAAATAAAGCCTCCCTGCACGGGAGGTTTACTTTATATGATTCCAAGCAGGAATGCTACTAACATCACAATTAAACTAAAACCCCAAATCCAAAAGAACGCATACTTAATATATTTACCCATTTCAATCCCAGCCAGCCCGACAGCAAGCCATAATGCCGGAGCAAACGGACTGACAAATGTACCGATAATATTACCGATCATTAGTGAATAAGCAATCTCAATACTCTCCACACCGAGCGGACTGACAATACCATCCACAACAGGCAGGAGCGCAAAGTAATACGCATCTGTGTTAAGTATCAGTTCAAAAGGCACCCCGAGAATACCAATCACGTAGTGCAGATACGGTACAATAAATGCAGGCAGTACTGTGACAATATCCGTTGCAAGGGATTCAAGCATGCCGCTGTTACCCAATATTCCAAGGAAAGTTCCTGCAGCAAGAATAATTGACCCCATCATTAATGCATTCGGTGCATGTGTTGCCAGACGGTCTTTCTGGATTTCAACATCCGGGTAGTTCACAAGCATTGCGATACAAAGTGCAATCATAAACACCAATCCTGCAGGCAGCAGGTTGGTCACCAGGAAGACAATTACCACTGCAACAAGTAACAGATTGAACCAGAGTAATTTAGGACGTTCCAGATTTCTTTCATCTTCACTCATTTCACCGACACCGTCGAAAAGTGTAGGGTCATTCGGGTTAACAAGCAGCCCGCTGCGTTCAATACGCCTTTTTTCAAGCCACCCAAGAAAGCTTGCAAAGCAGATTAACAAAACGATTGAAATAATCTGCAGCGGAATCAGTGCGCCCCACAGATCTGCTGCATCCGCTCCCAGAACTGCTGCCGTTCGACCAAGCGGTCCCGCCCATGGAACCATATTAATAATACTCGCACTCAATCCGATTAACAGCACCA
This sequence comes from Listronotus oregonensis, assembly GCA_019359885.1. Classification (NCBI taxonomy): domain Eukaryota; kingdom Metazoa; phylum Arthropoda; class Insecta; order Coleoptera; family Curculionidae; genus Listronotus; species Listronotus oregonensis. Next base: position 607 of record JAHBCN010041676.1, on the reverse strand, counting down.
GCAGATATGGACTCATATTCAATTTCTTATATAACGGCAGTAATGCCGGAATCGTAATCAGAAATGTAGATGCACCCGCACCATCCAAATGAGCCAGGGCACCGATAATCACCGTGACCATCGCCACAACAATTATATTTCCTCTAGACACTTTAATCATTCGTTTTATTAAAGGATTAAACATACCGGAATCCTGAAGTATACCAAAAAATAAAATCGCAAAAATAAACATAATTACAACAGAGAGTACAGATGCGATACCGTCATTAAAAAAATCTGTAATCTCCGATAAACTAAAACCAGCAATTAATGCACCGATAAATGGAATTGTTGTCAATGCTATAATTGGATGCACTCTTTGCGTAATCAGAAGTGCCACAATAATAATAATAATAAGCAGACCCATGATACTTAACATATACGTCCTCCGTTTTTATGTAGTTGTTAAATATTCTGACAAAAATACGCACACAGGTCAATGCAATATGATGGCGCTTACAAATTAATTTGAAAATAATATTATTAAAGGGTAATAGTATACCGAAGAACTGGATAAGTACTCATTTTTGTCCAAAATAAAAAAGCACAAGTATTCCTGTGCTTTTTA